>CBVK0100971707.1:0-37066 GCA_900067695.1 Picea abies
GGCCCACTATGGTAGTTGGACGTAATAAATGTGAGAAGGCTCTCTAGAAGGTTCCTAGGAGATAGGGAGAGCTATATAAAGAAGTGTAGGCAATGCAATAAAACATAGTGAAGAATATTGTGATTGTACAAGCAAGGATTGTTTGAGGAGTTTTATCCTTCCATAAGGATCAATATATGGTGTTACCCTACCTCAAGGGTTTTCTCTATTTCTCGTGTTAATGTTATGGTGAATGGTTTATGGTTTATTCTTGGTATTATTGAAGTATATTTGCAGATCTGGTGTAGGTACTTAACAGGCTATGACTGAATGTTTTGAAGTTTATCATCAAAAGAGTACACCATATCATTCTCAATCAAATGGAACAGTGAAAGTCTTTAATAAGATCCTTGAAAATGCACTAACAAAGATATGCAATGCTAATAGGGATGATTGGAACTTGAAGATACCAGCAGTATTATGGGAATAAAGGACCGCATGCAAACAATTGACAGGGAAGACACCATTTAGAATGGTGTATGGACAAGAAGCAATGGTGTCATTAGAATTTATGGTACCTAGTCTGTGTGTTGCAACAATTACAAACGTGACAGAGCGAGGTGTAGTAGAAGAAAGGTTAGGTCAACTAATGATCATGGAAGAAGATAGGATGGGAGAATAATATATCCTTCTAGTCTTCCAAAGGCTATATTACTTACTAAGTTGGACATTCCCCTTTTTCTTTAAGTTTCCCCTTTTCTTTAAGTTTCCCTTTCTTTTAAGTTTCCCCCTTTTTCTTTTTAACTAAAAATCAAATTTAGCAAGTGTAAACAAAAAAAACCATTTACCCTTTTAATAAATTTAATCCTCCATTATAATTTTTACTTTAATAATTAAAGTTTGAATTTCTTACCCCCCCCTTTCTTGTTACATGTCTATTTAGTTTTTCTTTGTCCACATGTTCTACTTAGACCTAGGTTTTAATTTCACTAGGCTGGGAGACAATTTTTAAGAGAACTTTTATTTATTAAACTTTACTCATACCATCATCTATTTTAAGGCTGATTAGGTCCTAAGGGGGAATTGTTTTCTAGGCACTAGGTTTATTAACTTACCACAGTTAAAATAGTGGTGTGCCCTTCATAATGCACTCTGTTCTTCAAGGGTGCCATTAGCCTCTTTCTGTTTTATTTGCATGACGTGCCCATCAAGACGCACTACGTGCTCCAAGGGTGCCACTCGCCTCTTGACTGAATTTGGTAGATTTCAAACCCTTGGAGTCAATACTCCATTAGGTGATATTGTGGGAGACTAAGGGCCTCTGAGGAATAAGGACCTTTCCTTATTGCGTGCCCCTTAGAATCATCGTGAGCGACTCTCACAGTCTGCCTTCACAATATTGTGGGTATTCTCGAACTAGGGAATCATTAACCTACAGTTCGAACCACGATGGGAATGCTATTAGGCTGTGGCAGGGATGTTGCCACACCTCTCCCTTAATGTCTTTGGTTGTCGTTCATAACCACTTGAGTCTAGTCGGCAAGCTATCGTCAGCCAGCATCCATCAATGAATCATGTATGCAATAAAAATCAACATCATAATATATAATCATATGTACATATGTCACATCAACAACATTCAAACCCTAACATTCCACTCCCTAACTCAATTCGGATTCCATTGAGTTTCATCGATGCCTCGACATCCTGAAATGTCCAGAGTCTTGCACACTCAGGAAAACCCAATAAATAACACCTGTCGATGTAAATACACCAAAAATAACATATCATCAAATCCACAATATATCATAATCATAATCAAAACAACCAATCATATAAAGAACCTGATCACTTGCACGAAAGTGTCCTCAAAGAATAAGTTTTCTTAGTGCGTTCAAGAGTGGGATGTTCCATAGAAGTAGTCCCCACAACATCATAGACATGATCCAAGGTTGTGCAAAGCAAGCAGGATATGATGTAGACGATGGCACAAGCAAGCTCTAATTTTCACATTACACCCAGTATGCTATGCATGGATGAAATTGTATGCCAGATACAATTGAAATACCTACCACAAATACAGTTTGTAATGAAGGGATATCAACCAAGGCACTATATAAATTGAAAGTTAGTGTAATGCAAGAGGTACAGTCACGTACACGCACAGGCACAACAGAATTGCAGTAGGTGAAGGACAACAAATAAACATTGGAGTTGGTTCTCGAGCAAGTTAAGCCCAAGACCAAGGAAAATAAGGATCATGTGAATGGGCTTGAGTAGGGATTGACTGTAGCCTATGGAAAAATTCCAAAGAGAACGCAAACAAAAAATCTTACGACGACACAAAATATTGATCAGATTGTGCAAACAATCAATCGATACAAGTAGGAGATTGAGAACCTATGGGAAAAAATCATCTCTACCATGCCCTAGGAGGTAAAGGAGAAGAGGAAGAAGGAAGCAACATGCAAGATGGAGGAGATAGAATGACAAGTTTGCGCAGCTGCCAACTTGTTCGATGAAGCAACAAAAATATGGACAAAGATGGAAGAGGATCAGTAGGTCCAACACTAGGACCAAGAATAGGATCAATAGGTCCAGCTACATAGGACCTCAAGAAAGGGAAGAAAATGATGGAAATCACTAAGATCCTCAAAGGAGTATAGGATATGAAGAAGCTGTAAGAAGAACTCATATCCACGCAAACACATAAGAAGGATCAGGAAGCTCAAATGGAACCACTCCAAGAGAGAGAAACAGAGGTCATTGCACAGACAGAAGAGGAAAAGAAGAACATGGTGAAAATTCAGGTAGAGTGCGGAGAGATAATTAGGAAAGAGGTTACAGTGCAAGAAGTGGACTCACTCAGAGAAAAGACCGCGTAGGCTCAGACACAAGAAAATGAACTCACAGAGAAGTTCCATAATCTTGCACGGGATGTTAAAAAAGTGCACAAGGTTTTGGTGGATCAAGACGAGCCACATGTCAGTGTTGGGGGCCTCTTGGATGCAGGCGTATTCAGGATAAAATGTGTTTTTTGGAAGAGAAGAATGAAAGGAGGAAAATATAGATAGAAGTAAAAGAAACATGTGCAATCGGAGAAGGTGAGGTGTGCATTCAAGGAAGACCTAACGACAATAGGGTTAGCATTTTTGTAATGTATTTTAATGGATGATGAGTCAAGAATATAAATAAGTAGTACTTAGAAGGATGGGGGGATGGAGATTGAAATAGAGGATGAGAGAATTGTAATAATTGTACGAGTCATCAAGTTGAGGATATGGGGAAGTAGTAAGTGACTCGATCCTGAGGGTTAGATCGCAGGCTGAGGATCCTGATGCGATCTAGTCATCCTCATAGGGATTGAGGAGCCTCTTGAGGAAAGTGAGATCCAAGAATGTAAACACTTGCAGCGTGATATATTAATGAACCATAATAAGAATAATGAGAGCCAAATCTTTTTGGACATAGCCAAGGAGGGGGTGAACCATGGTAACACATGTGTTATGTGAATGAATGTATGTGGCTTTATTTGTTGTTAAATTATGAATGTCAGATGAATGAATGAACTAGTAGGTCTGTTATTCCACATGCATGGATAGAATGAATGAACTACTTGGCATATTTCAACTGTTCCAATAGATCATCGATTCTAGGAAGAGGACAGTGATTGTTTACTGTAATCTTTCTCAATGTCCATTAATCGATACAATTTCTCAAATTCCCATCCTTCTTAGGCACAAATATGAAGGGTTACCCACAAGGTGAGGTACTTGGTAAAATCACACCCTACTCCTACAATTGTTGTAGCTGCTACTTTACTTCATTTGTTTCTAGAGTAAATTTTCTATACACCCCAATATTCGGAAATGGAGAGTATGGAGATAATTGTATTTTGTGCTCCACTTCCCTCTTAGAGGGTATCCATTTAGGCTCTTAGAAAACTCCCCCATATTACTTTAATAAATCCTCTAATTCATTTTTCTTCTCCTTAGTACACTCTTATAGGGATTTATTTACTTTTAACAAATCTTGAGGAGACCAATTTTCCCTTAGGAAAAGTAAAACATATTTCTTGCTAGAACCGATCAATTTCTTAGCTCGATTGGAACTTACTAGTGAAATTTTTCATTTACTTTTGTGCATATTAAAGATGAAGGATTTTTTTCCCTCGAAAATGTTGTACTAATTGGCTCTCTACATGAATATAGAATCCCTCATATACATGTACAGGATTCCAAACACTACTCTGCATACATCTAATGCTACGATGCACAATTCTACCTCACATTTAAAATCAACACTTACAACAAATTTAATCTTACATTGTTTTCTTCCCTTGACCTCTGCATCCTTGTTTTCCAATCCAAATGGATATGAGCTATGATGATCATAAACATCCAATCCGGTCATACCGACTAGAACTATTTCTATGAGATTATCATATGAGCTAGAGTCAAACAGAGCATATATCTTGGTTGTCTTGACCTGAATATTGATGTGGAAGAGTTTTTTTATATCCTTCTCTTATTGGTAATGAAGGATATTGATAGTCACCTCCTTCTGCATATATTTCAAGACAATATTTGCATCCACATTAGACCTACTTTCAACGCGATTGCTCAAATCTATGGATAGAGGGTTATTTTTCTTTCTATCCTTCTTGCAATTCTTTGAGTTCAAATCTAGATGTAGATTCCTATATTTTTCCTCAGTGTGGCCATCGATGTTGCAATCATTGCACTGGTTGCTGTGATATTTTCACTTATGTGTACTGGTTGATGTATTCTCACCTTTTCCCTCTTTCCACTTCGTCTTTACCTCCTTGGAATCTCCATAGTTCTCTTTCATCTTAGAAAAATAAGCCTGCCACTTTTTTAATCTTATGTTCTCCAAGTATTGTCCATATGAACATGCCTCATCCATTGTATTTGTCTTGAAGGGATCACCTTCTTTCGTAGGTTATTGTGCAAACTACACAAATACTGGAGTACATATGGGTTCTTGGGAGAGATACCTAGCATGATGGGAACGTTTATAAACTGTGAGGTGTACTCCCATACACTTAGACCCTATGTAACATCCCCACTATAATCCTTAGTTTAATTAATGCTTATGTATATATAATGTGTGGCTATGTCCAAAGTGATGTAATATGCAAATTGTATTTCTATGTTTTTAATAATAAAATGTGATACCAGTTGCTAAGGGGAAATGGACATAGATGGGGGATAAATTAATCCACAAGAGAGGGGAGGGTATATGAGAGTGGAAAAGAGGGATCCAAGGGATAATTACCAACATATATTAATTTAACCCATTTTCCTAAAATTTTCTATTCATATATGAATCTTCTAATTTATTATTGAGTGTTCCCAAAGCCAATAATTGAATAAATGTAAGAGGGTGGGTGTGAGTAGTCACATCCCATAGTTAATGGGTACATTGGGGTTGATTACAATTATCTTAGGGGATTGTTTGATTCAATCAAGGAAATCCAAAAGGAGAAAATTCATATGGGTTGGGACAACAATTTTTACACAATCAAGTTTTGTTGCATGAGGAGAAAGTAGAGAGCAAAGAATAGAGCTTGGAGCTAGTGTAAACATGGAGGGTGAATTCTAGAGCATGTTAGAGCATATATAGATCTTTTTGTAGATGAATATTGAAGCTTCTGGTTTTTATACCCAGAGAGTGAACCCCTTAGTGGGTTCTGCTAAAACAACAAGTGGTTGTTGTTGTTTTCTAATAGTTTTTCATAGCAGTAAGTTCCCTTGAGTTCCTAGATAAGATATTCCTAGATACCTATGATAGATAAAGCCTAATAAATTAATGGGAGACCCAAGGGATTGAGATCAGTGAAGGGGTATATTCCTTCGGTTGGACACATCAAGAGGAAGAGAGATTGTGGAAAATTGAGATAGTTGTAGGACAAAACCAATGGGTTGTGGGAATTCTAAGTTATGGGTGGACAATGAGTGACCACCCACTTTTTTTCATTGCTATCCTCAGCTTGTAGATGATTTTTTGTTGATATTTGGAACAAAGAGTCTATGATTGGGTGATCCGAAATCGGATTCAGAAGCCTGTCAGGGCATGAAAAATGCTCAAAAATGAAAGTGCTCGGAATTTGACGAAACCAACACCATTGCGTCCATCTCGTCTTCCTGATTCCGGTGGTATAATTTTTTTGTCAAACGGAGTCCGTATGGAGAAGATATCGCATTCTGTCCGCTAAGCCAAACAGGCAAAATTTCGGATGCTGACTGTACCTGTCCGTACAGTCCATACAGGACACATGTCAGTCCATACGATGACATGTGGTAGGTCCATATAGGTGACATGGCAGCACCAGAGGATGACATGTGGCAGGTGCATACGATGACACGTGGCAGATTCCATACAGGACACGTGGTGGCTCTAGAGCGTGACACGTGTCAGGCTGATTTGGCATTTTTGGCGCAGAGTTGGGCCAATCTGAAGGTGACACATGTCACCACTGGAAGGGTGACATGTGGCATGGATGACATCAGTGGATGATGTGGCTCGAGTGATGTGGTAGTTGACAGAGCGTACGGCAGCGACGCGTGGCAGTGACATGGGCCAATCAGCAATGGACACGCGGCATGATCTTGTTGGTTGATAATCATCGAATCAGATGCTGACACGTGGCATTTAATTGGCAAGTGATTGGGTGCCACGTGGCCCAATCATGGGCTGCCACGTGGCACCCAGGTATTGGCTCGTTGTTGTTGGTTGATTTGTTCAAAAGTTTATGGCTCGGACTGGAATTGAACCCGTGACCTCCGGGTGGCTGAAAGGACTGGCAGGGCTGGGCTAGCCACCCGCCCCACCAGTGGTTCTTGTTAATCATACGGCGCAATATTTATTTGAATTTGTATGTTGTGTTATTCAGTGGAGGGTCGGGCCGGGGCTTATCCCCGACCCCAGTTTTATACATTGTTATGTGACCATTATGAATGTAAATCGGGTGCGAATGTAATGTTGTGGCACGGGATTGTGTTGTTTAACATTGTGGTTTTATATATTGAACCATGTGACCAGGCCCAGTGCAAATGGAGCGCGGTTTAAAATTATGGTTACATTTTTTTAATGGTGTAGTTATAACAGTTTGTTTTACCATAAGCCTTTCCACCATGGAACCGTTACCATTTGGGTGCGGTTAAGTCCAACGGACATATGGTTACACCACGACCAGAGTTAGTGCCAAAGGGGTGGCCCGCGCTAGCACGTGGCCACATGGTGCTCATGTGACCGAGTAAAAGGGCACGCATTAGGCCAAAAGGGGCTAGCGCCTATATAACTATAATATATAGTTATAAAGTGGGTTTTAAACCACTTTTTTTTTTGTTTAATTAATATTTAACTCATTTTTTAGTGTAATTAAGCCTATTTTGGGAGTTATTGGGCTTTTTTTAGAGCCTAATTTTTGGGAGGAAGTTGGGGGTGAGAAACCAACTTTCCAACTATTTAACCAAGGCCATTTTGAGGCCAAGGGGATAGATTTTGGATGGTTTTGGAGAGCAGAGATGCTGAGGCAAAGCCAAGTCAAAGCCAGTTTGAGGCAGGGAAGCTGTTGAGGAGGAGATGCTGTCGGACGATTTCTGAGAGCTCGGGACATCCGTTTCAGATGTCGTTTTTTGTGAAAGATTCTAGAGATCTGGGCGAACATGACCAGATAAATCTAGAAGCCATTCGACATTGTAAATATGTACTATTAAGTTTTTGAAAAGAAATAAAGAAGCCTCCCTCACAGAGAAAAGGCCCAGAGACGTAGGCAAAGTTGCACCGAACTCCGTTATCAACCTGTGCATTATGGTTTGCTGCTTTTCATTGCATTTCAGATTTGCAAATATGTTAATGGATGTATAATTCATTTTCTTTTCTCTCTCTTTCGTTAATTTTCCCAATGGTCAATTAATTCATGCAAATAAAAACTCAACCATAATTCATTCGAAAAATCCTGACAGATCAAGTGGTATCAGAGCTAGTTGACGTTTGGATTTGAGTTTTGCATGTTAGCCAGGGAAGAACACATCTCAAGGAGGAAAATGGCATCTACAAGAGGACTTTCTCAAGATAAGAAGGTGTTCAAAGATACGGTGTTTTCCATGGCCGAGATGGTGAAGGTGTTGTATGAAGACTACTTGGAACAAAAGAGCACGGTTCAAGTGAAAGCTTCAAAGAACAACAAAGGAAAAGACGCATTGAAGGAAGTTCCTTCTACATCTGTTTCAGACAACATATCTGAGGTATGCAGTGAAGGTTTCTCATCAAATTTTCCTCATACTCATCAAGTTGGTTTTGGTGAATTCGAAAAACACACAAAAGGTGTAGGTTTGAGAATACTAACCAAGATGGGCTATGAAAAAGGAAAGGGCCTTGGATGTAGAGGTCAAGGAATTGTAAACCCTATTGAGGTTGAGGAAAGGCCTCGATACTTAGGATTGGGATATGAAAGAGGGGACCTTGGAGAATCTTCCAAGATGGGTTCCAAAACTTCGGAAGCAAGTGATGCTTCAAATGGCCAACTTAAGACATTGCAGGAACACTTCACAAAAGGAAATGGCACATCACTTCAGGGTTGTGGTAGTGAATGCAAGTCGTCTCCAAAGAAAGGTGAAGATCAGCATGGAAGGTATAATGGTCATGTTTTTACTAATTCTCCTTTTGATTATAACAAGCATAATCAAGTAAACCGGAACTTGTGGAAACTTTATCCATGTGCTTATTGCTATTCACCTAAGCATTGTGCTGCCAAGTGTTGGAAGAGACAAACTTTTTACAGGAAACCTATGTCGTCCAAGAAGGAAACACAACGTAAAGGCTCAAGTCCACAATGGAAGAAGGAGAAGGTTAAGCAGGTCTGGATGCCAAAAACTCGTTGTACGTTTTGCAATGAGAGTGGACATCAAGAGGCTAGTTGTTGGAAGCTTAATCCTGAGCTTCGTCCAAAGAAGGGAAAGAGGACTTTGCATGTACCCACGAAGCAGGAAGGATTACCAACGAAGCAAGAAGAACACCGTGAAGGAAAGAAAGCAGTCACTTGGTTCTGCCAGAAGTGGATGTCTCAACTTCATTGTGTTTTGCTTCCCCTGATGTAATCATCTTTCAGAGACAAAGCATAAGCCGGGTGGCCTATCCTGAGCTTGTCGAGTGGTCAGTAACCTTTTGGGGACCAAAAGGTCTTATTGTTGGGAGGTGTGATCCGAAATTGGATTCAGAAGCCTGTCAGGGCATGAAAAATGCTAAAAAATGAAAGTGCTCGGAATCTGATGAAACCAACACCATTGTGTCCGTCTCGTCTTCCTGATTCCGGTGGTATAGTTTTTTTGTCAAACAAAGTCCGTATGGAGAAGATATTGCATTCTGTCCGCCAAGCCAAACATGCAAAATTTTGGATGCTAACTGTACCTGTCCGTACAGTTCATATAGGACACGTGTCAGTCCGTACGATGACACGTGGTAGGTCTGTACATGTGATGTGGTAGCACCATGGGATGACACATGGCAGGTCTGTACGATGACACATGGAAGATTCTGTACAGGACACGTGGCGGCTCCAGAGCATGACACATGTCAGGATGATTTGGCATTTTCGACGCAGAGTTGGGCCAATCCGAAGGTGACATGTGTCACCACTGGAAGGGTGACACGTGGCATGGATGACGTCAGCAGATGATGTGGCTCGAGTTACATGGCATTTGACAGAGCGTACGATAGCGATGCATGGCAGTGACGTGGGCCAATCAACGATGGACACATGACATGATCTTGTTGGTTGATAATCATCGAATCAGATGCTGACACATGGCATTTAATTGGCAAGTGATTGGGTGCCACATGGCCCAATCATGGGCTTCCACATGGCACCCAGGTATTGGCTCGTTGTTGTTGGTTGAATTGTTCAAAAGTTTATGGCTCGGACGGGAATTGAACTCGTGACCTCCAGGTGGCCGAAAGGACTGGCAGGGCTGGGCTAGCCACCCACCCCACCGGTGGTTCTTGTTAATCATACGATGCAATATTTATTTGAATTTGTATGTTGTGTTATTCGGTGGGGGGTCGAGCCAGGGCTTAGCCCCGACCCTAGTTTTATACATTGTTATGTGACCATTATGAATGTAAACCGGGCGTGAATGTAATGTTGTGGCATGAGATTGTGTTGTTTAATGTTGTGGTTTTATATATTGAACCATGTGACCAGGCCCAATGCAAATGGAGCGCGGTTTAAAATTATGGTTACATTTTTTTAATGGCGTGGTTATAACGGTTTGTTTTACCATAATCCTTTCCACCATGGAACTATTACCATTTGGGCGTGGTTAAGTCCAACGGACATATGGTTACACCATGACTAGAGTTAGCGCCAAAGGGGTGGCCCGCGCTAGCGCGTGGCCACATGGTGCTCATGTGACTGAGTAAAAGGGCGCGTATTAGGCCAAAAGGGGCTAGCGCCTATATACCTATAATATATAGTTATAAAGTGGGTTTTAAACCACTTTTTTTTTGGTTTACTTAATATTTAACTCATTTTTTAATGTAATTAAGCCTATTTTGGGAGTTATTGGGATTTTTTTAGAGCCTAATTTTTGGGAGGAAGTTGGGGGTGAGAAACCAACTTTCCCACTATTTAACCAAGGCCATTTTGAGGCCAAAGGGATAGCTTTTAGACAGTTTTGGAGAGTAGAGATGCTGAGGCAAAGCCAAGTCAAAGCCATTTTGAGGCAGGGAAGCTGTTGAGGAGGAGATGCTGTCGGACGATTTCTGAGAGCTCGGGACATCCGTTTCAGGTGTCGTTTTTTGTGCAAGATTCTAGAGATCTGGGTGAACATGACCAGATCATTCTAGAAGCCATTCGACGTTGTAAATATGTACTATTAAGTTTTTGAAAAGAAATAAAGAAGCCTCCCTCACAGAGAAAAGGCCCGGAGACGTAGGCAAAGTTGTGCCGAAATCCGTTATCAACCTGTGCATTATGGTTTGCTTCTTTTCATTGCATTTTAGATTTGCAAATATGTTAATGGTTGTATAATGAATTTTCTTTTCTCTCTCTTTCATTAAGTTTCCCAATGGTCAATTAATTCATGCAAATAAAAACTCAACCATAAGTCATTCGAAAAATCCTGACGGATCATTGGGTGGAACATCCATCCCAAGAAACTTGTTGTATAACTAGTGTTAAAAGATAAGTGCTTTATATTTATTTTGTTGTATCATTTGCTTTAATAGTTGTCCATGAAATATGAGTATTTTATGTTTATTTTAGTATTTTGTAGATGCATCAATATAATGGTAGATAACAATAATTAAATCTATATTTAATTCATAGTTGAAAGATACATGAAATTAATTTAGCTAACTCTAAAACATCATTTTTATGAGTATTCCACATTTTTATGAGGGACGTTAAATTATCATATTAGAGTTCCTATTTTAAACACCATGCTTCTATGGGCTTGAACCAATGTGAATTTGAAAAATTGGTTGTTGTAGTTTTTGTCTATAATGAATTTGGGAAAAATAATGAAAAATCAGAGAAAAATCCCCAAATTCATGAACAATGTTTGACTTTAAATGGCTCAGAGTTGTTTACGTGCTTTACTAGAAAAATTCTGCAAAGTTGTAGAGATGAATTCAACTTGGAATGATTGAATTTTAAGTTTTAATGGTTGTTGTAGAGTTGTAGGAAATTTGGAAGATTGACGGTGAAGATCATGTATGATCTCAAGATCGAAAAATACTCTCTTTGATCAATTTAAAAATCCATAAGGTATCATGCATTTGAAAGGTTGATCAAATCAATGACCATGATTCATTTCGATCATTTTTTAAATGGATCAAATTGACAGTCGATGTTTGCTGGTATAGTTGGGTGAATATCAACAAATCAATGGTTCAGATTGTTTCAATTGGGAGATTGACTTTCCATATCAATTAGAGAAATTTTGTAAATTTTCTAACTTTTGAAGTTCACCAAGACAAATCATCGATGATCGATCATCCAATTAGACGAAATGGAAAAGAGTTTGGTTCAACTAGAGAACATCTCTTAATGTCAATGGTTGATGTTCAAGGGATGGTTGAATCCAACAAAGTATTTCCAATCACCAATGAAAATTTCCAATGGTCAGGTGTTATCCAATTCAGAGAAGTGTTTTGAATCAAGAAAGAAAATTCATTGACTTCAATGTGTTGATGGTCAATCGTGGGCCAATTTGACAAAGTTCTTAGGTCATCCAGGAAAATTGGTCAATGCATGACTATGGACAGAGGAGGATGACATATCATGCAACGTCAACATCCATGTGTCATTCCAAGTTATCCCATAAGTGGTTAATGACTGATGGTCAGGTCAACCAAATTGGGGAAGTATTTTCAATAGTCATCAAGGATTTCTCAACCCCGATAGGTCGATGGTTAGGATTCAGTTGAATTAGTGAGGATTTTTCATTCACCAACAAACAAACAACCGATAGTCAATGATTGATTGGACCAGTTTGGAGTTTGTGCAAATCAGTCATCAGGAAGTTATGATAATGAATGCCGATGGGGTCGATAGTTTGGGGAAAGTGATGTGCGCGTCAAAGGATAATGTCGGTCATTGATTACGTTTGGAGCATGTATCAATGACTCATATTTCATGTGATATGTTATTAATGAAACGAATTTAAAAGGTTTTTACAGTAGAAAAACAATCAATTTTTATGCAAATATTTTTGGTTTTTGAAGCTCATTAACTTCTCAAGAATTTTATGTTCGAAAAATAGGATCGCGGAGAAATAAAATAAAAAAAAAATGTCGAAATAAAACATAGAAGATACATAATACAATGGAAACACATATATACATGGTTCACCCAGTGTGGGCTATGTCCACCAGAGAAATTTTCAACTCCTTCATTTTCTTATCTAGAAAATCAAGGGATACAACCTACATCACACCCATTGTAACTTCCTCTTCTTTCTCTCATAGTATCCTCTCTCATAATACAATGTTTGCAGTAATACATAGCCGCAATACACTTTCCTCACAAAATATGGCTTCCTTCTAAGGAAAAAAAAATAAAAAATTATATCGTCAAATCTGTGACCTTATAACGAACAGTTCAGATTTACTATGAAATTACAATATAAATTTATAAGGAAATTACCCCCCACGGGCCTGCTTGCCTCCAGACCCCGCAAGAGGGGAAAGCCTTCCCTGCAACCCCACCACATGGAGGGGTGTATAGTCTTCAGGGGGTATAAACATGGCTGAAAACAAATACCTTTGAATCAAGAAGATAATGAGGCTCCACAACCAACAATATCCTACTTGGATATTGATCTCAACAACTCCATCATTGTTGTATCTACTGGACTACGATCATTCTTGGACCTAGAAAATTAATCATCTTCACCTTCATGCTTGAAGACTAAATAAAACTAAGTAGGAACTCAGTTTATCCTTGGTTACTCCCTTTTTTATTATTGTTCCTAAATTCTACACCTGAATGCTAAAGAGGAAGAGCTAGGCCACCTCAAGTTTGGAATGGCTGGTTTTTTTTATAATTTGATTTTGTTGGTCAATTGGAGGGTTGTTTTTACTAAGAAACAAACATGGTTGGGATGGAAAGATGATATGGTTGTAGGTCCTCTTTGGCTAGTGGCACAGAAATGATAGACAAGCAAGAAAATAGAGGGATGAACAAAGGAAGAACAACAAAAATCTCAATGAATTATATGATGTAAGAAGTTTAATTCTTAAAATAATATTTCAAGGAATAGACAAGTATCCAAACAAAATTACTCCCACATGTTGCAATAAAACAAATATTTACTAAAGCATTAGTTGTTTTACAAGCTGCATATCAGTAAAATATAAGTTATACAATAGTTGAAAGGAAAATGAAATGTACTTTGCACACTTCAAATTTTGCATTCAAGATAAGAGAAAGAACACATATATATTTGAAGATAAATCACACTGTCATCAAGAGAATATTCACGAGGTAGAGAGATTAATCCAATCATAGAACAGGCTCAACCAGTTGATATATTGATTTCCTTCCCAAAAAACCAAACCCTCCATTCATACAAAAACTACATATTTACCAAAGTTGTAGAGGCTCTCACCCATCTGAAACTGAGGCTTAACTCTACACTATTAGTTGGAGAACAACTTATTGACTTAAGTAAATACTGTTGGAGTATAGTAACGCATACTTAAAACTTGAATTAATAAAAAAGGAAGTGGTTCATATCAAACACAGATGACCACTTATTATACCTTATTCTAAAAAAGTCTTGAACTTAAATAACTAAAACGGTTGCTAATGATAAAACTAAACTAATGCATATGCTAAAGTGAACTGAAATTTGACAAAACTGACTAGGACTGATAGAACTAGGTTCTAAATTGAGCACTTGTATCCATGCACATTGTTGGAGGCCAATTGGTAGATAACTGGATAAACAAGCATCTTATTTAGATACCCCTTGATAGTAGCGTTCTTATTCACATTATCTCCTTGAGAAAGAAACAAGTCTTCTGGCATTTTTTATCGAGTCTTTGATACTTCTTCTATAGTATGGATTACAATTTTTTCAATTCCTGGTTGTAGTGTTGCAAGGTCTAGACTTGAAGATTCAGTTCTTTCACTTTTTTTTTTAAACGACCCTCTGTGTTTTGAACTCAACCTACATTTTATTCTCGTCTTGATCTGTGATAGACTTGGTTTGTTCAACCAGTGTTCTAGTCCTTTTTCTCATATTATATCTGTGTATTACCTCTAGTTCCTTTCCTTGTGTTCCTTTAGTGGACCCTTGTACTCCCAAAGTATCAGTTTTAATCTGTGGTTTAATGTCTTATGAATTGTGGTAAGGATCCCCTGCATGTGGTGAGGTGACAGTGGATTCTTTCTCAAGATCAAGTCCATAATCCTATATTCCCTGTTGACTGGAGTATGTAGGATACTGAGCCAACCTGTTGATATCAACCATGCTTGTGCTTGCAAAAATCATAACAAATAACACCAAGGTAATGAATATACCATAAACACAATCTTTATACTCACTTCTTGTCAAATTTGTCTCACCATGAAGGAATCAAACATCTCATGCCATTTTCCTTGCATGCTTCAGGCCATACAATGATTTTTGAGTTTTCAAACAAATATTCTATTGGTATTATGAATTAATCATTCTGGTGGTTCTGTACACATCCCCTTATCTAAAATACTCCATGTAAAACAATTTTAACATCCACTTGTACTATCACAACCGATGTTAACACAACATGAGTATAAACAAGCTTTTAACAACCGGTCAGAAACTTTCATTGAAATAAATACCTTGCAAATACCCTTTTTCTACCAACCATGCTTTGAACCTTTCATATTTGATGGCTTCCACCCAGGCACCTACCTCGACAGGTCCCGCGCCTGACCTCTCGGTCTTAAGGATCGTTCAAATTTCACCTTCGAGCTGAAGTGGCTCCTTCGATTCTCCATTGGAATCTCTATTAAAATCAACCCACAAGTCTTCTTTCTCCTTACAGCCTTTAGGCCCAATCACTTCTCCGTTCACAATAGAAAAGTAACAATCGGGTTTCGGGGTTTTCCAATCCCCGATGTCACAAACCTTTGCTTTCTTGAATTCTCGATATCTGATATCCCATGATACTACAAATTCGGTTATCCCCCTGGGCTAGGCTCATGGTCCACATGACCTTACCTTATATGACCACAGTCCTATCTCGTATTGGGATTTGGGGTTTCGAATGTCGAAATGTATTGGAACTCTTGTCCTCAGGATCCCCGATTTCCCGATGGATGACTTTTCCTTTCGGGAAAATTCTTGATTTTCTTTGATCTCTGCCACAAATCCTCCTATGACAGATGGTCCTGATCACTTCTCATGATTTTGGATTTTTCGATGCTGAAATGCTCCGACTTCTTGTCCTCAGAACTCCCGAAATACCGAATTCCAAAATTTCGATGGACTCTTCCCTTTCGGGACTTTTCTCAAGCCCTTAGATCTTCGCCACGTGTCCCCTCAAAATGGATGGCCCTGATTTACTCTTGGGATTTCGAGACTTCAAATCCCGAAGTGTCTCGACATCTTGTCTTCGAAACTCTCAAAGTGTCGATGGACTCCCGATGTCCACCACATGTCCCAACCGATAGACGGTCCTGATTCAATCTCGGGATTTCACGACTTGCGATACCTAGATCACACAATTTCTCTATTAACTCGAAACCTCGGTCGCCAATATGCCAACGGGTGCTTGATTATCTCCATGTGTATCCTCAAGATGGACGACTCAGATTGATACCAGGATTTTCACTATGAAAATTCCCGATCTCTCATCATCGTGACTCCTGATTTCACGAACACCGAAATCCTGATGGCCACCCCTCTCATCTAGACTTTCCACCTCCCCTTCATGAAGCTTAAACCTCGTGCAATTCCTAGCCGATCCAACAACTGACTGGTATCTATGTGAAGATCCAACAGTCCACAATCTCCTGAGCTTACACCTTGGAAAACCGTCATAACCTCCTCACTCCTGGGTTAGATTGGACGGCTGACAGGATTTTGCTAATCCTCTGCAGAGGATTCTAATCATCTGTTTCTTCCCCCCTGACAATTCCTGTGAATGAACTAAGTGTTCCTCCACAAACTTGTCCGCCTACGGCACGAACTTATGACACCTTTCTAATACTTCCAGTTGCAACTTCCCTGCACTGTCCTTCAATGGTTTATAAGGCCTTATCCTTCCTGAGATTTCTCACAACTCTGATTCTTAGAGAAGACTCTTGCGCACACTCCTTGTGGCAACCTTCAGACACTTCCAAGTGATAAATTCCATTCGACCCTGCGCATGCCTGCATCAATAGTCTCTCAATACTTCGCTCAAGTTCACTACTCTGAGACTCCCCTAGGCCTGCGCACTCCTTGTGCGACTCCTGTGCCCAACTGCACTCTGAGGAAATGAGAACAACCGCTATCTCTTCTGAGCTTTCAAAGACAACCCTTTGAATTCCTTGTCGACGCACTCCTTGCGAACAATTCAATTGCACTCCTTGCAGGAATCTTGATCAGATAGAGAAACAATTGAAACTCATTCTCCTTACTCTTCCTCTCTCAGATTTCAAACATTCAACAAGAAATCATTCATACATATCATAAAATCAATTGCATGACAGAAATAATAAAACATTCATGAGCATAACATTCAAAGATGCATACACAGAGGATATATGAACACCATGAGTCTGAATCACAGTTTCTTTGTATTAATTCAGAACTTGTGTACATGGAGTCTACTACACAGCTCACTGCTTCTCTTCTATGCTCTTTTCTGATAATGTTACAATGATACAAGTGAGGGTGTCTATATCTAATTTTCCTCCACTCCTTCTAAAACTGTCTAATATAATATTCAAAGCTACCTACTAACATAAATGCCTTCTACCTACTATGGACGAGAGCGGATCGCTCAAGATACTTTACAATATATAAGTACACCTCTTCTTAACTATCACATTTAAGTATGGTGCATCCACTCTTCAAAAGTTTTAAACAATTTATCATGTGCTCAAAATTTGTTGTGCTTTCCCCACGCTCGCTTGATGTTGATGATGCTCCTGCATCATACTCCCTCGCTTGAAAATTTTCATGGGATCCTGTCCATGAGCTCTCTCACAGTCTGTCCATGCTTCTGAATCTCTGCTTCATTCTCCCAGCTGGCATCTTCAACTGGATGGCCCTTCCACTTGACCAAATATTCAAAATATTAATTTCGCCTGGTCTTCTTGCTAATTCATTTGTCTAGTATGCTTTCCATCTGTGGCATCTCTGCAATTGGCATTTTCTTTTTCCACTGAACCTCTGACTGTTCATCACTTGTTCCTGCTTCCTCATCTTTGTATGGGTACAAATCTGAGACATTGAATATCAGAGAAATTCCGATGCCATCAGGTAATTCAACCTCATAAGCATTTTCTCCAAATTTCTTCAAGATCTTACATGGCCCGATGTTCTTCATCTTCAGTTTATTATATGTTCCTCTTGGGAACATTTCCTTTCTCAGATGTGCCAGACTCAAATCACCAACTTCAAATTGAAGTTGTCGTCTGCGCTGATTTTCTCTTCGCTTATATTCCTGGCTTGAATTCTGCAAACGCTCCTTCACTTGGCTGTGAAGTTCCTTCATCGCCTCTGTGAAATGTTCTGCACTAGCGCTCCTAGTCGCATTCTGTTCTGAGACTCTCAATTCAGAAATTCCCCTCAGCTTTATGCCATAGACAATCTGAAATGGAATCTATCCTATACTTCTGTTGATTGAATCATTATAAGAAAACTCCGCCTGTGGTAATATGTTGTCCCATTGGCTGTGGTGTTTTGTCACCAAGATCCTCAACAAGTCTCCTAAACTCTTGTTTACAAATTCTGTCTGTCCATCCGTCTGAGGATGATAAGTTGAACTAAACTATAGAAATCCTTTTCTGCTACCATGGCTTAATCGCTCTTAAAAAGGAAACTTTAAGACCACTTGGTACATAACTCATACAGGTATTATATAATCCACATGCATTTAAACAATAAACACATTCTAACAGAGTATTCTTATGAGTTACTACCATAATTATCAATCAATAGCATTTCATACTAATTCATATACACAGCGGAAATCATGATAACATAAGCAGTAGATTCATGTAGAACATGACTAAAACATAATCAGATACTTATCTTTTAACAGTGGTATAATCCACCAACCAAGTGCAGGCCTTCCACGAACCTCCCAGCCTTAGACCACACTACTCATCAACTCAACAATTGGTCACCCCCGAGCTAGGACTAAGCTCCACCCAAGGCAAGGAATTCTAGACTAGGCTGAGGGTACAGGGAAAATAGCACAAAAAATCTAGAAGGATTCTTCCCAGGATGCCATCTTACGCCCACTACTACCAGACTCTCATTCCCCACATGCCTGCTCCGCCTGAGAATATACACCTTCACAAGCATAGTCCATCGGTACTAACCTCCCTATCTGGATCTCAGCAACAGGCCGGATCAGGAAGTCTCTGAGCCTGAAGCTGGTGCTGGACACTCTCTGGAAGAAACCTCTTCCAACAACATCCACTTCCCTCACCTAGAGAGAGATCATACACAGGCTCAATCACAACATGCACTGGCCATCAAGCCACGTGCAGTCCATCTCTGTCTGGTCACCCGAGCCAACTGGAAATACAACCACGACCTCTCAAACATGCTTAGAAATGACTCGAGGCCTCACAGTGATGGTTCAAAGGAATGCATGATGAGTAATTCCTGCAGGGATCAACACAGACTCCATGACTCATGTAGTGTACCTTTTTGCTAGACCAAGGCTTATAATGCACAATATAACAATCGGTATACACTTAAATTGGATTTATATTACAGATGCAGTCCAGAATATATACTCCACATGCATTTAACACAATTAAACACACTTAAATCTCGGAGTAAAATATATAAGTTACTGCTACAATTAAACCATCCATAGCATTCAACAGTAATTCATTTACACAACGGAAAACATGATAATATATACAGCACAGTCATGTGGAAATGTGATAAGACATAATTCAGATACTTATCTTTATCAATGGTGGAATCCACCAACCAAATGCAGGCCTTCCATGAACCTCCCAGCTGTAGACCGCACTGCTCCTCAACTCAATAGTGGCTCACCCCCGAGCTGGGACTGAGCTCCACCCCAGGGAAAGGAATCCAGACTCAGGCTGAGGTTACAGGGTAGACAATCACTCACCACCACTAGGAAGGAATTCTCTCCCAGGAATCTCCCACGCTCATTTCCCACAGACCCTCATTCCCCACATGTCTGTTCCACCCCAGGAGAGTGCACCTTCTCTGTCACCTGGACAGTCCTTTGTCTACCAGTCTCCCTTACCTTGGGTTATAGGAACAGACCGGACCGAAAGTCTCCAGGTTCTGTAGCAGCTACAGGGTTCCTTCGAGGATCTCTCTCCTTCCTCTGCGCACTCTCTCACTTGGAGGAGTCGCTCACAGGACAACAAGACTCACGCAGTCCAGTACTGCGTGGTCACAACAACCCACGGAGAAAACAGACAAAGGCTTCCCAAACTGGTTTAACAGTCACATGATGATCACATGGTCAAGATTTCTGAACAAGGACACCCCACACAGGTTAGCTCAGCTTTTTCCGAACAAACAAGGATTCTTCCACTTAGATTCAACACTCGCTTCCTGTTCAGCGAATGTGCACATAGGTTTCCTCAGAGACAAATACAGACTCCACAGTTCTGGACAGGGGTGTACACCAATTCTTCAGGACAAACACAGGATTTCTTTTCTGCATCACAACTACATGAGGGTCTCTCGCAGACTGGCTCCTACGGCTCTGGCTCAGGGCAGTCGGATCCACTGGAGGAGGAATCCCCCTCACGGCTCGTCTTGGCCATTTTATCTGCATGCACCAAGGCTGACATTTGTCACCCTTGGAACTGCATGTGTTCCATCGGCCTGCATTACACGCGTTCCTCCCACCACCACTTGGGAAATCACGTGTCCTTCCAAAAAGACTTAGGATAAAACATATGATGCACATATCTTTTTGAAACAATATTAAAATATTATTTCCAGGTTTAATCCCCTAGGCTCATCACTCAGCCCCTTTCCCACCTTCCAGCCCCTAGTTCCTTACCCACTCTGTGGACACTCAGTACCCCATCACTCATTCATCGTGGTCGGTCTGCACCTGGCGGGTGTTTATATTTTATTGATGTGCTGCATACATATCGATACAAAATGTAGGCCCTTGGCCTTCAACCCTTAGGCTCTCTGGCCTAATAAAACACATAAGCCTACTGTCTTATAAAAAACTTGGCTCTCCATCCTATAACACATATTTACAATCTCTTTCATATCATAGTTTACATCGGGGCTCGGCCTTGGGGACACTACAATCCCCTCCCCTTATTTTTTCATTGTCCTCAGTGCAACTTTACATAGCATCTGCAAGCTTTTCAAAATTTTCAAAAAGATGCGGGTACTCTGCCCACATAACATCTACATGCTCCCATGTCGTGTCCTCAGGATCGTACCAGGTCCACTGGATATTTACAAGCTCTATAGCTCGATTCCGGAGCTGTTTGCTTTTCCTGTCCAATATGCGTACAGGATGCACTTGCAGGACACCTTCTGGTTCCACCTGGATCACAGTCCAATCGATAACATGATTAGTATCAAGTACATATTTCTTAAGAATTGAAACATGAAACACATTATGTACAGTCATAGATGAAGGTAATGCAAGCATGTATGCAACTGGCCCAATCCTTTCCAGGATCTCAAATGGCAAACAAAATCTTGCTACCAACTTGCGCAACTTCCCAATTTCAAGGAACTCCTGTTAGTTTTCACTTTCAGGAAAACATGGTCGCCCACTTTGAATTCTCTATGGGTTATGTTACTATCAGCGTAACTTTTCTGCCTGTCCTGGGCAACTTTCAGATTCTGCTTGATTTTTATCATTTTCTCTTCCATTTCCTTGAGTAGTTCAGGTCCAACTACTACCCTGTCAGCTGGATTATCCCAGCTCATTGCAGTGTTGCACTTTCTTCCATAAAGTTCTTCGAATGGGATCATCTTCAGTGATGCATGATACCCATTGTTGTAGGAGAATTCTACCAAATGCAGGTAGTCTTCCCACCTTGATAGTTTATCCATCACATACATTCTCAGCATGTCTTCTATTACTCTATTTACTCTCTTTGTTTGTCCATCAGATTCAGGATGATATGTTGTACTGAAGTTCAGATTCGTTTTGAATCCTTTGAACAGTCCTTTCCAGAAATTCGAACTGAATTTCGAGTCCCTATGAGACATAATTGTCTTAGGAATTCCATGCAAGCGTGCAACTTCTTTTAAAAAGATATTAGCAACATCTGTTTCTCTGTGGGTGGTTTTCAGTGGAATAAAATGCGCAACTTTAGTAAGCTTGTCCACCACCACCATGATTGAATCATGCTGCTTGCTTGTTCTGGGCAATCATGTGATAAAATCCATTGTTACCACATCCCATTTCCACTCAGGAATAGGTAAAGGCTGCAACAACCCTGTTGGGTTTCTTTTCTCAGCCTTGACCTTTTGGCATTCCATACATCTGGCGATGTATTCAGCAATTTCCTTTTTCATACCTGGCCAAAAATAATGGCTTTTGACTACTTCCACAGTCTTCTAATATCCAGGATGTCCAGCATAAGTCACATTATGCATTTCTTTTAGAATTTTCCAACTTCAAACCTCGGTCATTAGGTACATACACTTTTTTTTGATACATAAGTAGACCCTCAGTTCCTAAGGTATAACCTTCCTCGGTCTGTGGTCTTTCATTCTACTGTAGCTTTGCTACCAGATTTCTGTACTGCAAATCAGCACTTGCAGCCTCCATAATTCTATCTTTCAACTCAATTTTGTACATGCTAATGGTTGTAGCATGTAATTCATGCACTTTTCTATTGAGTGCATCAGCCACTTTGTTTTCTTTCCCTTTTATATGCCTGATATCAAAGTCATATTCACACAGAAATTCCAGCCATCTAATTTTCCTGGCATTTAGGGTTGGATGATCAAATAAATACTTCATACCATTGTGGTCTGTTCTTAACTCGAATTTCTTGCCCATGAGGTAATGTCTCCATTTCCTCAATGCATGGACAACTGCTTCCATCTCTAAATCATGAGTGGCGTAATTCTTTTCATGCTCTTTCATCTTTTGGGATTCATAACAGATTACAGATCCCTCTTGGCCGAGAACTCCTCCCAGCCCTTCCTTACACACATCTGTGCACACTACGTAATCTTTATTTGGATCCACAATATTTAGGATTGGAGCACTAGTGAGCAGCTGCTTCAATTGTTGGAAGCTGCTATCACATTGTTCAGTCCACTGGAACTTCTTCTCCTTCCTTTGCAAGGAAGTGATAGCATGAGCTATCCTTGAAAATCCGGCTATGAACCTCCTATAATAACTTGCCAGACCCATAAAGGATCTAACTTCTGTCACATTTCTTGGTGCTGGCCACTCTTGAATGGCCTGTACCTTCTCAGGATCCACAGTGATCCCCTCTTCAGAAATAATGTGTCCCATATAATGGATCTGCTTTTGGTAAAATGAGCACTTGCTCAGTTTTGGGTAGAGTTGGTGTTCTCTCAACACCTGCAACACCATTCTAAGATGTTGTTCATATTCTTCCTCTGTCTTGGATTACACCAAGATATCATCCAAGGATACTATGACAAACTTGTCCAAATAATTTCTGCACACTCCATTCATTAGGCACATGAAGACAGCAGGCACATTGGACAGTCCAAACGACACCACTGTAAACTCATAGTGTTTGTACCTTGTTCTGAAGGTAGTCTTGCTGATGTCTTCATCTTTTATCCTCAATTGATGATATCCAGATCGAAGATCTATTTTCGAAAATACTTTCGCATCCTTTAACTGATCAAAAAGATCATCAATCCTTGGCAGAGGATATTTGTTTTTGACAGTGTCTTTATTCAACTGTCGAAAGTCAATGCACATCCTCAGCGTTCCATCTTTCTTCTTTACAAATAAGACCGGGGCTCCCCACGGTGACACAATGGGGAAAATGTAACCTTTATTTAGTAGCTCTTCGAGCTGCAGTTGCAACTCTTTCATCTCTAGTGTGCTCATTCTATAAGGATCCTTTGAAATTGGAGCTGCTCCAGGCATCAGATTTATAGAAAAATCGATGTCCCTCTTCGGAGGTAGTCCAGGAACCTCCTAAAACACATCCTCAAACTCTTTGAGCACCCTGTGGTCTTCTAGATTCAAGACCGCATCTCGGAATGCTTCTTCCACCTGGGCTACAAATAATTGACAGCCTTTCTGGTAACATTTCTTCAGCTGCATAGCTAAGATTTCCCTCACAGCCACAGCTCTGGGAATTCCTTGGACTGTTACCTGATTTCCCTCTTCATTCAGACATGTAAACCTCTTGTTTCAAAAATATAGAAGGGAATGGTGCTGGTCCAACCAGTCCATCCCAATTAAGCAATCATATGAGCCTAAAGGCAGAATGTTCAATTCATCCTTAGTGCTCATTCCTTTCATGTCCACTAAACAGGACTTAACCAATTCAGTGACCTTCCTCTTGGTCCCTATGGATAACTACACTAACCAAGACTTCTCATGTTTGTTGTTCGTTAGATTCAAACTTTCCACCACCCTAGGATCTACATAACTATGGCTAGCCCCTTAATCAATAAAAATAACAAGTGGTCTGTTGTTAATCATACCTTCCACTTCAATCATGTGTGATTGAAATTCTTCTTTCTTGTTGTCCAGGGCTGCGTATATCCTCGGCATTCTGCTACCCATATCCTCCACTGTTTCAGCTTGCTGAACAGTATGGATAGTTCTTGCTTTGTCTTTTCTATGGGGTCAATCTCTGTACCTATGATTCCCTTTACAGACCCAACACTCCATGGGTGGAGGCCTTGGCATATGCTCACTCCCTTCAACTTTCCTAGGCTCTTTAAAAGATGACTGTCCCCAAGGATTGTTTCTGAAAAAGGAAGGTTTGCTTCCCTTTTGCCTCTGTTCTTTCTTAAACCTCTTCTGGTCATCCCAAGACTTCCGAAAGGTAGGCTTTTCTCTCTGATGTTCATATAGGTATTTCTCCCTTATTATGGTTTATTCCATGGTCTTAGTATCATCGTATTGAATCTTGTCACCAATGGAAGGTGGCAGTCCACTCAGATACCTCTGAATTTTGACAGCATTGTCTTTGATGAATGGAACATACTTCAGTAGTTCCAGAAAACTTCATTCATACTCATCAATGGTCATATTGCCCAATTTGAGTTCTAAGAACTCCTTCATCTTTTTGTCATAGTATCTTTTAGTCAGATATTTTTTCTCGAAATATCTCTTAAATTCCTTCCACGTGACCTCTTTCTCTATGATGTGCTGCACCTGCACAAACTGATCCCACCACATGGATGCTTTTCCTTTCAACTGATACATTGCAATTCTTACCTCTGTATGGGCATAATAATTCTGCAGTTGAAAGTACTTCTTCATGCCAAGCAACCAGGTCACGACATCTTCCTCCTTCTTATGTTGTCCATTGAATGTTGGAGGTTTAAATTAATTAATCTCTCCTTTCAATTCCTACCTTCCATATTTTTTATGTTTTCTGGTAGGTGATGGGCTTGAACTACTGTGTGTCTCCCTATCCGAATGATTTTGGGAGAAGATGTGATGTCAGCTACCACTCCTCAATATACTTCTTCTCCCATGGTCTCTACGACTCTCTGTCGTACTTGAGTCTCTTTCCTTCTCAAGTTTATTCTCTATTCTTTCCAGACTCTGCAAGAATTTTAAGTTTAATTTCCCTTGCCGATCCTTGACTTTCATGAGATTTCGGCTATCAGCTCGATGCTCCTTGGCCTCTCTTTGAAATCCTTCAAGGATTTTCATTATATGTCCTTCCTTATCCATCTCCTTTCCATGCCCATTAGAGTTCGACCCTTCAACTCCCAGGTTAACATCCTTTCCTTCTCGTTCATCTTCTATTTCAGGGGTAAACTGCACTTTTCCCCACTCCATACTTGACATTGATTAACTAGGGTTCTAGCCTTCGTTGAACTCTGCACACGCACTGTGCAATTCAATTCAAAATTGTCAGGCCACTAAACCTTCACGAACAACCACAATATTATAAGCAAGTTCGAGTAAAGTAAAAGACATTTCGATTTAAAAAAAATAAAATTCCGAGCTCTCAATAGGTTCTGCAAATTTTTGTGTTTCAAAAATTCAGTTTCTCAGTACTTCGGTTTTCGGAACCTCAGATATATCAACTTGGAATATCAACTTGGAATTTCTTAAAATAAAGATCTTGTGCCTTATGCATCACACCACCTAACAGACGAATATCTTGTTCCATATACTCCAATAGCTCGGATCTTTTAGTCACCAGATTCGACACTTTCACTTCATCATGTTTGATGGAGCCTTTATTGCCTAATTCTGGACATAAAGTCTTAGCCAATGTATCCAGACTACTTGGGAGAAGATTTAATGAATCTCGTAGATGTAACACAACTCTATTTCCCTGAGACACTACTAACTCGTAAAGCCTATTGTTCCTCATAAGAGGTTTGATGGAGTACTTATCCCCATGTTTAGCAGAAGGTTTCATTAATATGATACCATCGAAGCGGAAGAAGTTATGGAAGCAAACCATTTTAATATTATCTTCACCCGCAGCCCATGCTAAACTCTCTAGCACGTGGTGCTCTTTTAGAGGTCTACGGGGTCATCTTTCCGACCGAAGCTTCGAGTATCGGGGTTTCGAGATTCCCAACTACATGAGTTCCTACTCTCATGAACTCCCGATCTCCGATTTGTCGATGCGCCGTTTTGCTTTAGCCCTTCACGGTTAAGCCAAGGTCCATGTGACTGTAGTGTTATAAGATCACAACTTTATACCCTTATTGGGGTTTCAGGGTTCGGGGTTTCATACTGCATGAACCTCTTGTCCCCACGATTCCTGATGACCCAATTACCGATAGTCGACTCCCTTGTCGGGGTTTTTTCCCGATGGTTCTGATGGTTGACTCTTCTATCGAGACTTTTCCCGATGGCGTCGATGGTTGCCATGCGTCTCTTATCTGATGGGAGGTCCCAATTTCTCCGGGTTTGCCGATGCACCTTCACCACCTATTTCTCCCTATTGGTGGCTATGGCACACACTCCTTTGACAATCGGGAAATTGTGTTTCGTGATATCGAAACCTCAACTGCACTTATTCCTGGAACTTACGAAGTTTCGAACCCCAATGTGGGGTGACACCTGTCCTCCACTACAATGCTATAACAGTGGGGCCGTTGCGTTTCGAAGTTTCATGACTTCTCTGGCACTAATTCTCTCGTCATCGAGAACCCTGATGTACTGATCCCCGATTCACGTGAGAACTCATTTCTCCACGTCACCACTTTCCCGTTGCTATATCGGACATCCTGAGATCGCGATTCCTGTGACCATGATTTCTTCCCTCCTGGAATCCCCGATGAGTTAAATCCTGACTCTTGTCCTGATGTCTGACGCGTGTCCTGTCGAGATCAATGACTAGGATCCTTTCTCGAGATTTCGAGAACCACAAGGTCTCGATTCTCTGGCTTAAAAAAACCCCGATGACTCTAATATCCCGATGAATCTTCGGGACTTCTCCTCTACCCATGAGGACTTAAACCCTGTGCCACTTCTGTCAACTCGGATGGTTGACAGGTAATCCCACAGTGATCCTACGACTCATGATCCTCCTGAGTTTTAAAAGAAACTCATCAAGTATCTCCTTGACACTTCGGAGCAACCCAGGGCCTGAAATTGGTCATTCCAGACCCAATTCCCCCTCGCATTATTGGTCCAAAGACTGCTCCACTTGCCGATCAAGGCTCAGTGTCGAAAACTTGGCTCTGATACCAATTTGTAGTGTACCTTTTTGCTAGACTGAGGCTTATAATGCATAATATAACAATCGGTATACACTTAAATTGGATTTATATTACAGATGCAATCCAGAATATATACTCCACATGCATTTAACATAATTAAACACACTTAAATCTCGGAGTAAAATATATAAGTTACTGCTACAATTAAACCAGCCATAGCAATCAACAGTAATTCATTTATATAGCGTAAAACATGATAACATATACAACACAGTCATGTGGAAATGTGATAAGACATAATTCAGATACTTATCTTTATCAATGGTGGAATCCACCAACCAAATGCAGGCCTTCCACGAACCTCCCAGTCGTAGAATACACTTCTCTTCAACTCAACAGTGGGTCACCCCCAAGCTGGGACTGAGCTCCAACCCAGGGCAAGGAATCCAGACTCGGGCTGAGGTTACAGGGTAGACAATCACTCACCACCACTAGGAAGGAATTCTCTCCCAGGAATCTCCCATGCTCACTGCCCACAGACCCTCATTCCCCACATGTATGTTCCACCCCAGGAGAGTGCACCTTCTCTATCACCTAGACAGTCCTTCAACTGCCAGTCTCCCTTACCTTGGGTTACAGGAACAGATCGAATAGGAAGTCTCTGGGTTTTGTAGCAGCTACAGGGTTCCTTCCAGGAGCTCTCTCCTTCCTCTGCGCACTCTCTCACCTGGAGGAGTTGCTCACAGGCCAACAAGCCTCACGTAGTCCAGTACTGCATGGTCACAACAACCCACAGGGAAAACAGACAAAGGCTTCCCAAACCGGTTCAACTGTCACAGGATGATCTCATGGTCATGATTTCTTAACAGGGACACCCTGCACAAGTTAGCTCAGCTTTTCCTGAACAAACAAGGATTCTTCCACTAAGATTTAGAACAGGCTTCCCGTTTAGGGAATGTGCACATGGGTTTCCTTAGAGACAGATAGAGACTCCACATTTTTGGACAGAGGTGTACACCGATTCTTTAGGACAAACATAGGCTTTCTTTTCTGCATCAGAACTACACGAGGGTCTATCGCAGACTAGCTCCTATGGCTCTGGCTCAGGGCAGTCGGATCCACTGGAGGAGGAATCCCCCTCATACCTCATCTTGGTCGTTTTATCTACATGCACCAGGGCTGACACTTGTCATCCTTGGAACTGCATGCGTTCCATTGGCCTGCATTACACGTGTTCCTCCCACCACTTGGGAAATCACGTGTCCTTCCAAAAGGACTTAGGATAAAACATATGATGGACATATCTTTTTGAAACAATATTAAAATATTATTTCCATATTTAAGCCCCTAGGCTCATCACTTAGCCCCTTTCCCACCTTCCATCCCCTAGTTCCTTGCCCACTCTATGGACGCTCAGTCCCCCATCACTCATTCATCATGGTTGTTCTGCACCTGGCAGGTGTTTATATTTTATTGATGTGATGCATACATATAGATACAAAATCCAGGCCCTTGGCCTACAACCCTTAGGCTCTCTGGCCTAATCAAACACATAATCCTACTGGCTTATACAAAACTTGGCTCACCATCCTATAACACATATTTACAATCTCTTTCAGATCATAGTTTACATAAGGGCTCGGCCTTGGGGACACTACAACTCAGAACTGAGGGTGAGACCGACTCTTCAGAGACAAACATAAGCTTTCCAATTGGTTCAACAATGGTGAAATGGTTCAGGGTCCCAGCTTTAGGACAAATCCTCCACGCATAGGTTCGATCAGCCAGACAGAGGATGTGCATGGACTATCAAAGACAACACAGGATTCTCCACTCTGAGGAACACACGAGGTATTCTTGCAGTGGTTTGGGCGGTTGTCCTGTTCAGTGCTCACTATCCGCTCAGGTAGTCAGGTGGAATGGAGAGGAGAGAGAGAGAGAGAGAGCTCATGGCTCATCTCGGTTGTTTTATTTTCATTCACTAGGGTGGACACTTGTCACCCTTGGAACTGCATGCATTCCATCAGCATGCATCTCCTTTGCATGCTTTCCCCTTGCCAGGAACTTAGGATAAAAGTGAAAACATAAAATGCACATGTTCTTTTTGGTATAATATTAAATATTATTACTCTCAGGCTTAAGCCCCTTAAGCCAAAGGCTTAGCCCCTTTTCCCACCTTCCAGCCCCTAATTCCTTGCCCACTCTATGGATTCTTAGTCCCCCTTCACTCATTCATCATGGTCGGTCTGAACATGGTGGTGTTTATATTTTATTAATTGTTCTGCGTGATTACATATACAACCGCAGGCTCCTCGCCTTCAACACTCACGCTCCCTGGCCTAACAAACACACAAGCCTCCAACTTATAAAAACTTGGCTCACCAACCTATAAAACATAAGTACAATTCCTTTCAGAACATGGCTTAAAATGGGTCTTGGACTTGGGGACACTACAGTCCCCCTCCCCTTATTTTTGCACTTTCCTCAGGGTAACTTTACACAACATCTACAAGATTTTAAAAAAAATTCAAAAAGATGTGGGTACTCTGCCCACATAACATCTGCATGCTCCCATGTCATGTCCTCAGGACCATGCCAGGTCCACTGGACGTTTACAAGCTCTATGGATTGATTCCGGAGCTATTTGCATTTCCTGTCCAATATGCACACAGGATGCACTTGCAAAACACCTTCTGGTTCCACCTGAATCACATTCCAATCGATAACATGATTAGCATCAGGTACGTATTTCTTGAGTAGTGAAACATGAAACACATTATGTATATTCATAGATGTAGGTAATGCAATAATGTATGCAACTGGCCCAATCCTTTCCAGGATCTCAAATGGACCACAAAATCTTGCTGCCAACTTGGCGCAATTTCCCAGCTTCCAGGAACTCCTGTTAGTTTTCACTTTTAGGAAAACATGGTCACCCACTTTGAATTCTCTATGGTTTCTGTTAATATCAGTGTAACTTTTCTGCCTATTCTGGGCAGCTTTTAGATTATGTTTAATTCTTATCATTTGGTCTTCCATCTCTTTGAGTAGCTCAGGCCCAACTACTACTCTATCAGCTGGATTATCCCATCTCACTGGAGTGTTTCACTTTCTTCCATAAAGTGATTCGAATGGGATCATCTTCAATGATGCATGATACCCATTATTGTAGGCGAATTCTACCAAATGAAGGTAGTCTTCCCATCTTGATAGTTTATCCATCACATACATTCTTAGCATGTATTCTATTACTCTGTTCACTTTCTCTATCTGTCCATCAGACTCAGGATGATACGCTGTGCTAAAGTTCAGATTCGTTCTGAATCCCTTAAACAGTCCTTTCTAGAAATTCGAGGTGAATTTCGGGTCCCTATCAGACACAATTGTCTTAGGAATTCCATGCAAGCATGCAACTTCTTTTAAGAAGATATCAACAACATCTGCTGCCCTGTGGGTGGTTTTCAATGGAATAAAATGGGTGGCTTTAGTAAGCTTGTCCACCACCACCATGACTGAATCATGCTACTTGCTTGTTCTAGGTAGTCCGGTGATAAAATCCATTGTTACCAAGTAACATTTCCACTCAGGGATGGGTAAAGGCTGCAACAACCCTGTTGGGTGCTTGTGCTCAGCCTTAATCTTTTGGCACTCCATACATCTGGCGATGTATTCAATGATTTCTTTCTTCAAACCTGGCCAAAAATAATGGACTTTGACTGCTACCATAGTCTTATGATAACCAGGATGTCTAGCATAAGCCACATTATGCATCTCCTTTAGAATTTCCATCTTCAATTCTTGGACATTGGGTACATACACTCTGTTTTTATACATAAGTAAACCATCAATTCCCAAGGTGTAACTTTCCTTGGTATGTACCTCTTATGCTGTTGTAACTTTGCTACAAGACTTTTGTATTGGACATCAGTATTTGCATCTTCCAAAATTCTGTCTTTCATCTCAGTCCGGTACATGCTAATGGTTGTAGCATGTAATTCGTGCACTTTTCTACTGAGTGCATCAGCCCCCTTATTTTATTTCCCTTTGATATGCTTGATATCAAAGTCATATTCGAACAGAAACTCCAGCCATCTGATTTGCCTGGAATTTAAGGTTGGCGGATCAAATAAATACTTTAGACTGTTATGGTCGATTCTCAACTCGAATCTCTTGCCCATGAGGTAATGTCTCCATTTCCTCAAGGCCTGGACAATTGTTGCCAGCTCTAAATCGTGAGTGGCATAATTCTTCTCATGCTCCTTCAACTTTTTGGATTCATAACAAACTACAAATCCCTCTTGGCTGAGAACTCCTCCCAGCCCCTCCTTACATGCATCTGTGCACACTACGTAATCCTTATTTGGATCTGCAATATTCAGGATTGGAGCACTAGTTAGCAACTGCTTCAATCGCTGGAAGCTTCTCTCACATTCTTCAGTCCACTGGAACTTCTTCTCCTTCCTTTGCAAGGAAGTGATAGAATGAGCTATCTTTGAGAATCCGGCTATGAACCTCCTATAGTAGCCTGCCAGACCCATAAAAGATCTAACTTCTGCCACATTCCTTGGCACTCGCCATTCTCGAATGGCCTGTACCTTTTCAGGATCCACAACGATCCCTTCTTCAGATATAATGTGTCCCAAGTAATGGATCTTCCTTTGATAAAAATATCACTTGCTTAGTTTTGCGTACAACTGTTGTTCTCTCAACACCTACAACACCATTCTAAGGTGTTTCTCATGCTCTTCCTCTATCTTGGAATACACCAAGACATCGTCCGGGAAGACTATGACAAACTTGTCCAAATAATCTCTGAACACTCCATTCATTAAGCACATGAAAACAACAGGCGTGTTGGACAACGCAAACGACACCACCGTGAACTCATAATGACTGTACCTTGTTCTAAAGGTGGTCTTGTTGATGTCCTCATCCTTTATTCTCACTTGGTGATATCCTGATCGAAAATCTATTTTCTAAAGTATTTTTTCATCCTTCAATTGATCAAAAAGATCATCAATCCTTGGCAGAGGATACTTGTTCTTGATAGTGACATTTTTCAACTATCAAAAATAAATGCACAGCCTCAACGTCCCATCTTTCTTCTTCACAAATAGGATCAGGGCTCCCCACAATGACACACTAGGGTGAATATAACCTTTATTTAGTAGTTCTTCGAGATGCAATTGCAACTCTTTCAGCTCTGGTGTACTCATTCTATAAGGATCCTTTGAAACTAGAGCTGCCCCAAACATCAATTTTATAGAAAAATTGATGTCCCTCTTCGGAGGTAGTCCAGGTACCTTCTAAAACATGTCCTTGAATTCTTTGAGTACTTCGTGGTCTTCCATATTTGAGACTTCATCTCAGGATGCTTCTTCCACCCAAGCTGCATATAATTGACAACCTTTCTGGTAACATTTGTTCAGTTGCATGGCTGAGATTTCCCTAACAGCCATGGCTCTGGGAATTCCTTGGACTGTTACCAGATTTCCCTCTTTGTTCAGGTAGGTAAACTTCTTGTTACGACAATCCAAAAGGGCATGGTGCTGGTCCAACCAGTCCATCCAAATTAAGCTATCGTATGAGCCTAAATGCAGAATGTTCAATTCAGCCTTAGAGCTCATTCCTTTCATGTCCACTGAACAAGACTTAACCAATCCAGTGACCTTCCTCTTGGTCCTTGTGGCCAACTTCACTAACCAAGGCTTCTCATGTTTTCTTCTTGTTAGATGCAAACTTTCCACCACTCTAGGATCTACATAAATATGGCTATCCCCTGAATCAATTAAGATAACAAGTGGTCGGTTGTTGATCATACCTTCCACTTCAATCATGTGCGATTGAAATTCTTCTTGCTTGTTTTCTAGGGCTGCATAGATCCTCAGCATTCTTCTGCCCATATTCCCCACTATTTCAGCTTGTTGAACAGTATGTACAGTTCTCACTTTACCATTTTTATTGGGACAATCTCTGTACTTGTGGTTTCCTTGACAGCCCCAACACTGAATGGGTGTCTGTCTCTATCTTTGTGCTCCCTCTTCAATCACTCTTAGCTCTCTAAATGATGGCTGTCCCTGAAGACTATTTTTGAAAAAGAAAGGCTTGTTTCCCTTCTGCCTCTTTTCCTTCTTAAACTTCCTCTGATCATTCCAAACCTTCTAAAGGATAGGCCTTTCTCCTTGCTGTTCATACAAGCATTTCTCCCTTCTTATGGTTTCTTCCATGGTCTTAGGATCGTCATATTGAATCTTGTCACTCATGGAAGGTGGAAATCCAATCAGATATCTCTGAATCTTGACAGCCTCATCTTTGATGAATGGAACATACTTCAATAGTTCTAGAAAACTTCATTCATACTCATCAATAGTCATTCTGCCTAGCTTGAGTTCGAAGAACTCCTTCATCTTTCTATCATAGTATATTTTAGTCAGGTATTTCTTCTCAAAATACCTCTTAAATTCCTTCCAAGTGACCTCTTTCTCTTTGATGTGTTGCACCTGCACAAACTGATCCCACCACATGAATGCTTTTCCTTTCAGATGGTACATTGCAATTCTTCCTTCTGCATGGGCAGAATAATTCTGTAGTTGGAAGTATTTATTCATTCCAAGCAACCAGGTCTCGGCATCTTCCTGCTTCTTATTCTCTCCATCAAATGTTGGAGGCTTAATCTTGTTCATCTCCCCTTTCAATTATTCCTTTCCAGATTTTTGATGTTTTCTGGTAGGGAACGGGCTTGAATTACTATGTGTCTCCCTGTCAAAATGTCCTTGGAAGTGACTAAGATGTCGACTACCACTCCTCGACCTACTTCTTCTCCCATGGGTTCTGTGACTCTCCATCTTACTTGAGTCTCTTCCCTTCTTGAGTTTCCTCTCTATTCTTTCCAGGCTCTTCAAAAACTTTAAGTTTAATACACCCTATCGATCCCTAACTTCCATGAGCTTTCGACTATCAGCTCTGCGAGCCTGGGCCTCTCTTTGCAATCCTTCAATGATTTTCATTATGTATTCTTCCTTGTCCTTCTCTTTTCCATGCCCATTGGAGTTCGATCCTTCAACTCCCAAGTTAACATCCTTTCCCTCATGTTCGTCTTTTGTTTCGGGGGTAATCTACACCTTTCCCCACTCCATACTCGGTGTTGGTTAGTTGGAGTCCCGACCTTCGTTGAAATCTGCACACGCACTGTGAAATTAAATTCAAATTTTGTCAGGCTATTAATCCTTCAGGAACAATCCACAATATTTATAAGCCAATACGAACAAGAACAAAAGACATTTTGATTCAAATAAGTTTTTCTGAGCTCTCGTTCGGCTCCACAATTTTCAGGTTTTCGAAACTTTAGGTTTCAGGGTTTTGGTCCACGAGGCTTTCAGACTTTCTTTCCTTTCCAACCCCTAACTTCCGAAATTCCTATTTACGTTACCCTCCGGGCCCACATAGTACATTGGTCGCCCACAACTACGGTGGCACATGGGATGTTAACGAGGGTCCACGTCACCTTTTAATGATGTCATCGGTTCCACCACTCTCTCTTTTCTTCTCGGCCCACTGGCATGTGGTACACATTCATGTGTCCACTACTATTCCTAGTAAAATCCTACGGTCAGATCTTTCTCAGATCTACTGCGCAGATCCTTTCGGCGTTTCAGGGTTTTGGCCATCGAAAGTTCGTGCATCCACACATCTTGAAATTCCATTTGCCAAAATCACGAAATCACTGTCTACTAACTTACTTGATCCAATGGTCAAGTTCTTCTCCCCATGATCTATGGTGTAGGTTGTTTCAGGATTTCAGGGTTTTGGGTTTCGGAGTTGTTCACCTCTCCTCACTTCCCCTCTTCCAAAACGTTGATTTCTTCCTGGAAAATTAACGGTCCAGATCTCTCTTAGATCGACAGTTATGATCCAATCATGAATTCACATTTTGTGAATTCTCACGAACTCAACTGTTGACTATTTTCAAGTTATGAGTCAACGAAAGGTTGATCGCTCTCCATGCATTCTTTCTGATGGACAGTCCTGACTGATTCGGGATTTTGCCTGTCGCAATTTCCATACTCCTATGCAATTCCAAAGGGCTTTAAACCCCATGCACACTTTCCATATCTGATGGTCATGAGGGTTCACCTTCCCTCCCGAATAGATCCTAAAGCTCCAACACTTCTGGTGTGGAGTCCTCTTCTCCCTGTGGACTTATACCACACTGGTTGCGGTTTCATAACGCCACTATACCTCCTAAGCTTAAAAACTTGTCTAGTAACTCCTTGACACTTTGGAGCAAACCAGGGTCTGAATTTGGCCTTCCACACCCAATTTCCCCTTGCATTCTCAGTCCAAAGACCGTTCCACTGGCCCATCTAGGCTCAGTGTCGAAACCTTGTCTCTGATACCAAACTCTAGCAACCCTTTTCTGCTACCATGGCTTAATCACTCTTAAAAAGGAAACTTTAAGACCACTTGGTACATAACTCATGCAGGTATTATATAATCCACATCCATTTAAGCAATAAACACATTCTAACAGAGTATTCTTATGAGTTACTGCCATAATTATCAATCAATAGCATTTCATACTAATTCATATACATAGCAGAAATCATGATAACATAAGCAGTAGATTCATGAAGAACATGACTAAAACATAATCAAATACTTATCTTTTAACAGTGGTAGAATCCACCAACCAAGTGCAGGCCTTCCACGAACCTCCCAGCCTTGGACCACACTGCTCATCAGCTCAACAATGGGTCACCCTTGAGTTGGGACTAAGCTCCACCCCAAGGCAAGGAATTCTAGACTAGGTTGAGGGTACAAGGAAAAAAACACAGAAAATATGGAAGGATTTTTCCCAGGATGCCATCTTATGCCCACTACTACCAGACTCTCATTCCCCATATGCCTGTTCCACCCGGGAGTATACACCTTCACAAGCACAGTCCATCAGTGCTAACCTCCCTCTCTGGGTCTTAGCAACAGGATGGATCAGGAAGTCTCAGAGCCTGAAGCTGGTGTTGGACACTCTCTGGAAGAAACCTTTTCCAACAACATCCACTTCCCTCACCTAGAGAGAGATCACACACAGGCTTAATCACAACTCGCACTGGCCATCAAGCCACGTGTAGTCTAGCTCTATGTGGTCACCTGAGCCAACTGGAAATACAACCACGGCCTCTCAAACAGGCTCTGCAATGAATCGAGGCCTCACAATGATGGTTCACAGGAATGCATGATGAGTAATTCCTGCAGGGGTCGACACAGATTCCATGACTCAGAACTGAGGGTGAGATCGGCTCTTCAGAGACAAACACAGGCTTTCCAACTGGTTCAACAATGGTGGAATGGTTCAGGGTCCTGTTTTCAGGACAGAGACTCCATGCATAGGTTCGATCAGTCGGACAGAGGATGTGCACGGACTATCAAAGACAACACGGGATTCTCCACTCTCAAGAATGCACGAGGTATTCTTGTAGTGGTTTGGGTGGTTGTCCTGTTTAGCGATCCCTACCTGCTCAGGTATTCAGGTGGAATGGAGGAGAGAGAGAGAGAGAGAG
>CBVK0100971724.1:0-22829 GCA_900067695.1 Picea abies
TCCTTCGTAGACTTTACCAGTCAAATCGCTGGGTGGAGGGGGGTCCCTTGATAATTTTATTAGTGTCTAAGGAATGATCATAAAAGTAGGTGAATGGGATTTGAGTACAATAGTATTGATACAAAGTGGGAGCACATAAATGACTCATATATTATAAATTAAAATGCAAAAAGTAAAGTAAAGTCTTGATCTATTCTAAGATATGAAGACTATATTGATATTGGAAATCATATCTAGGAATCCAAGATATGGAATACAAATAGTGCAATTGTACTAGGGTTCACTAGAGCTAGATTCCCTAATAATCAAGGTTGAAGTGAGTAAACTGTGGATAGAAGATTATTTAGAACATGAGGTAGAGGTGGATTTGGCATATTGTATTGCTACCTAGGACAGGTCACCTGCCACCAAGGCATATGTGACCTTGTTTGACTGCTAGTGTGGGATCTTGAATGAAAATGTTGTTGGGTTCTATGGGATATAGGAATAACCCCTTAGGACCTCACAGATCTTTAATTAGAAGTTACTCTATTATTGATCTGTCTCTTGGTACCCATGGTAGATGGGAGAACTATAAATAAGAAAATGATCATCTGAGTGGACATTGGTCTAAGAGGTGGACAAAGAGTTTGAGAATGGAGTTTGAGGACCTCCCACATGTATAAAACCAAGCATCCTCTAGTAAGGATGCATAAAGAAATTGGAGAGGTTATGTGACTCCCTAAACAAAGGATGAAACCGCTCTCAGATATTGTAACAAACGAGGTAGTGAAATATGTAGTACTCCTTTATCTCGACCTCCTGAAGATGGCACAATTGGAAAATCCTATCTGATCAGTTGAACTAGTGCTTTGCCTCCACTAAAAGTCCATGTGAACCTACTATGAACATGTTAAGAACCAAACATCAATATAGCATAGAAAAACCTCAGGTAGGAGACTAGGAGGTATAATTACAACTAATGGCCTAAATATGACATAAATAAAATAACATTACTAATCTAATATACCCCAATTAAGGGTTAATGAGCCAATATTAGGGCTTAACAGAACAACCTAAGGGAATACAAAGAACATGCATCCAATGATGGTATGTGTATGAAGGCTATACAATGAGTCCATATCTCAAATTCATGAAGTGCTCTACATAAAAGGCCATCTTCAGATATAACTCACATGGTGGATTTGTCTAAGTGACCTGAATATAGGGATAGAGTTTGACGAGAAAATTTACTATCATAATGGGATTTTCCCATCAAATATAGTGATAAATGAAGGTTACCCATCACAAAAGTAAAGAAAAATGTTTAAAACATAACTTAATAGAGTTCTTATAACTGTCAAATTTGATAAGGGGATTAGATTTCAAAGTCCAACCCTGGATGAATATATTGTGTATATATGTCATCTCAAGTGATCTTGTTCAACTCTTTCTTAGCGAGTAAGAGGTGGCCAAATGCATCAAGAGAGTAACTAAACAGAGGGAGGTGGTCCATTGAAATACTCACAAACTGTAAAATCTTTGAGACGGTTGCAAACTATCCACACACCCATGTTAGGGGGATAGCCAAAGAAATAGACTCTTATGAAAGGTAGGCCAAGTACAAGTAGAAATATCGACCCATTGTCGAGTTGGTAAAACTCTGAACATGATATAGGAATGAGACTAGGATGAACATAGTCTCAAGTTGGAGGGAGGGACACAAAATGCATGGTATTGATGGGTGGATAAACTCTTTTCTTGCACTTGATAATGTGTTGAAGGAGAAGGGTATTCACCCTCTTACAACCCATTCAGACTCTAGCAAACAAGGCCCTTAGACCTCTGAACCATAAAGTAATATGGGTTGAATGATGGATTCCATGAGAAAAAATTTGCATGATATGTCCTGGAAATGGTGTCAAACACATTGTCTCTTAAGAAAGGCTAAGGAACCATAGCCCTTGTTAACATGAGGCTGAAGATCTTGCCTCAAATTGAAACAAGGCCCTAAGCACTATACTCCCAAGGATGTGTAGGCATTGGTGATCCCGATCTCCTCCCAGATGAAGAAGAAATGATGACATGAAAGGACCTCCTTCAACTTGTTGAAGATCATAACCTTGGTTACCTAGGTTGATCATCAACCACCAAAGATCACAAAAAAGGCAATGTATCTAGTTATCTCTATAGACCCTTCAAAGATGAGATCACGAGGACAAAAATTTAAGAATTTTTTTGCACCTAAAAAGATTTCATCTTACTTAGTATTTGATAGATCCAAAATTAAAATAAATCTAGACTAATTAATTATTATTAATTTTGAATAAGTTGAATCATTTTTTTTAATTATTTGTTGGCCAACTTATTCCAGATTAATGCTACATACATTTTGTTAAGTTACATGTCTCCCTCGCTTGGGATGTAGGGTGTGTCTTTGGATGCAATAGTATCACATCATTGATGTAGAAAAATCCAAAGTAAAACAAAACCCTGATAACTTTTTAACACAACCTAACCTTATTAGTAAGCCAAAGTTTTGATTGTATTTAATTGTATACGTTATTATTATTTTTTTTAATGCCATCCAACCAACACTGACGTGGAAAATTAACAATAATAGTGACTAAGAACTTTGTCTATTTTTAAAATCCTACAGTTTTAATTGACCATAACAATCCTTTTTTAAATTAACAATAGTAGTGACTAAGAACTTTGTCTATTTTTAAAATCCTACAGTTCTAATTGACCATAACAATCCTTTTTCAAAAACGTTAAACACATAGCTTTACTTTTGAAAATATTGAATTTTATTAAGAGAAATATCACCACTCTACTTAACCAACTTAAAATATTACACCAACAATAATAATACTAAGAATTTTGTCTTTTTCTAAATCCAACATAAAATATTATATAAGCATAAAATATTACATAAACAACAAGACCAAATTAAAAACAAATTAACTACAAAAATATAATTTATTTTTTTTAAACTAGTCTTCCTTTCTATAAAACATGAAACATCATCTAAGTTTCATGGATTACTAGACAAGACCGAAGAATGAGTGTTGCAGCGTTTTCGGCGGGAAGTTTTTTTGAATCTTAAACTCTGGTTTTGTTGCAGGTTTCATGGTGAAGACTACAGGATGGGCGAGGTTTTATGTTTGTTTGGAATGACATTCTTGGATTCTCTTGTTTCTGAGAATACCCTATGTTTCTTCTTGTTTTTTTAATCTTTTTGATGGATGAGGTTGGTGGGGACAGACCATTGTCTGGGAGGAGTTTTAGCATTGGTTTCTAGTAAGGGATCCGTAAATTTTCCAGGTTTTCTGGGGTTTTTAGTCATTACTGGTGAGACTTTCCAGGCGGTTTTTTTCTCACTTGGTTCTTAAGACTTTCCAGGCTGTTTTTTCTCACTTGGTTCTTGAGACTTTCCAAGAATTTTCTCTGACTTGATTCAGAACTACTGTCTTTTCCTTTTTTTTAATGGGCTTGGCGTTTTTAGGTTAGTTAATGATTCTCCACTGATCACACAACCGACTGATTTGACTGGAAGCAGAGGTGGAGCCCTTTGTGGGGTTTTGAGTGCCATCCTTATGCAGCGTGAGGTCAATGCCTTGCTTAGTGAGGCTGACGAGGAACAATGGGCGAGAACTGGATTTTTTGCATCGATAGACTCTTTATGTGACTTAAATAAGGCCAATCGTCGTTCATTAAACATTATTAATGGATCCTATAGTCTTGAAAGGTCGCCACAGAAGGCTTTCATATCTCCACTTAAAACTTTTGTAAAGGACCCTTACCTCACACATACGAGTGTTAAACATGGAAGAGATCTCCCTATCTCCCCGAAGACAAACCAAGGTTGTCTAGGTGAAGAGGTTGCTAGTGTGAGGAGCGAAGAACACAGGACTAAGAACTTTGAGTCCCAAACAACTAATCCTTTGGATAAGTTTGTTAAGGAGAGACGCACCACCAAAGTTTGGAAACCAAGGAGACAAAGACGAAGGTTGGTCATGGGGGCTAATGTCAGTTTGGAAGAATCTTGTAACTTGGCACTTTGCGCCATAGTTGCTAAGGTGGCCTATCACTCTCGTTGTTCCACTCAGCTAGAGGAATGGGTAAAGAAAATTTGGTTTCCTTTTCTAGACTACTGTCCTGTTTTCCTTTCTTTATCTCGGGGATGGTTAGGCTTTGTCTTTAGAAGCCCGGAAGATACTAAATGTATTCTGGAGTTTTTTTGGAGAATTGATGGTGGAATATTAATGTTAAAAAGATGGAGATTCGATTTCAATCCAATCACTGAGCATTTTAGTTTTCGACACTTATGGGTGCTTCTCCCAAACCTTCCCTTACAATTGTGGAATCACAGAGCACTAGAGATGATAGGAAATTATTTGGGTTGCTATATTGGGGTTGATGAAGATGTGTTACTTTCAAGTAACAAATGGATGGCTAAAATTTTGGTTGAGGTGGACACCCATGCGGGTTTATCAGAAGTTTTAGAAATAGAGTGGAGAGACCACTTGTTCACTCAAAGGTTGGACTATTTAGGTCTTCCTTTCCAATGTTCTAGGTGCAGATGGATAGGGCACCTGAGAAGTAATTGTACCTTTATTCAGGGAGAAAATGATGAAAATGGCACATTGGATGAAGAATTTGGAGACACAGTTTCTAGGTTGGTGGATGATTATGAAGCAGCGAAGTCTCTGACACTAAGCATGGAGGACAACCTTGAGGATAAGGACACATCCTTTGTTGGTAAGTTAAAATTCTTTTGTCCAAGTATTTTCAACTCTTTATCTTTATGGGAGAGAGAACTTTTAAATAAGGATCTTGCCCTTGTTTCATCTTTTGGGAACGAATTTGTTAGAGATAATTCGCCCGTGTTAGTTTATGCTGAGCCTGTCTTGGGTGGGTTGGGAGAAAAAACCCCACTAGATTTTTTTCCTGTAGCCTCAGCCTCCGTCAGTTTACCTTTTACTCTGGTACACAGTGATGATTTGAATGTTTTTTCGATAGTCAAGGATTCTTCTAGTCTTCCTGAACCTTCGGTGCAAGGTGATGATTTTCATTTTATCCCTGGCTATAGGGAATTGCCTACAAGTGATTCGGTTTTGGATAGGGTTCTATCAAATTTGATCTCCCCACTAGAAAATTCCACGACCCTTATCCCGTTAATGGCTTATATGGGGAATACTCCTGTGGACAGATTGGCAGAGACATGTTATCTGGAGTCATGTAAGCCAAGTGTTACTTCCTCCTATTCTGACCTTGCGTGGTCACGAGGCTTGAGCTTCGAGCTTTCTCCTCTTAAAATGAGAAGAGGTTGGTGATTGGCAGGGGCTGGTATAAACACTTTGGATACTCCTACTTCTTCTTCTAAATAAAGGGCGCTTAGAGGCATAAAGGCCCAAGCCAGGGTTAAACCATGATTCTTCTCACCACAAATTTAAGAGGGGTTGGAGGGCCCCTAAAAATGTCCTCCTTTCTTAGATTACTGTGTAAAACCTCTCCAAATATCATTTTTCTTCAAGAGATGTTGGTGTTAGAGGAAAAAGCTAGATCCTTCATGAATAAGTTAAAACCGGACTTGTGTGTATGTGTGGTTAGTGCAATTGGAACCTTTGGAGGACTTTTGGTGTCATGGGACCATTCCTTGTTCGATTTGGTACCTTATTTATGTATTGGTGGGATTTTTTTGTCAGGAACATCAAGAATAGACAAAAGAAGGCTTTCTTTTCTAAATATTTATAGACCCTGTTAGGATCGCAAAGTTTTCTAGGAAGCATTTTTGGATTTTGGTTTTTTAAGACTCAATGATTTAACTCTAGCAGGTGATCTAAACTTAACAACTTCCCCAGCTGAAATATGGGGAAAATCAGTGCAACTGGACTCATTGGCAAGTTTCTTCAAAGCTCTTTTTCATAAAAATGGCCTAGTTGATGTAGCTCCGGTGAAAAAAGTGGCAACTTGGCAAAATGGCAGATTAGGTGATGCATGCATTACAAAGAGACTTGATTGTTTCCTAATAGAAGAATCTCTTATTTCATTAGTTCAAAAATTTCGAACTTGGGTTGAGTATCCCTATTCGTCTGATCATGCTCCTGTGTTGTTGGAATTCAGATCATATTTTTCGACAGTCACTTCTCCTTTCAAATTAAATTTGAAGTGGTTAAAGGATGAATCCTTTGTGCAAATTGTTAGACATGTATGGAATGATCCTCGACATATAAATACAGTTGGAGCTCAAAGACGACTGGTTAAAAAGTTATCACTTTTAAAGGAAAGAGTTAAGGTATGGGCCAAAGTGAAAATACAAAAGGACCAGGATGATCTGTTAAAAGTTGAGAAAGCAATTGCTTTAGTATACACTAATATAAATATGGGACTTTATAACATGGAGGATTCTATAAATTTTTCCAAGCTTGAATTTGAAAGAAATCATTACCTATTGGCAGAAGAAGAGAACTGGCAACAAAAAAGTTGGGCGATTTGGATTAAGAGTGGAGATAGAAATACAAAGTTTTTTCATCTTTATGCNNAATACAAAGTTTTTTCATCTTTATGCTAGCCATAGAAGAAACAAGAAATTTATCTAGGAAATAAATGATGAGGAAGGAAAAGTACACTCGGGACAACAAGCTATCAAAGATGAAGCAGTCAGACATTTCAACTCATTTTTCAATGATAGAGGCCAAACTTTCATGGAAGAACGATTGGAATCAGTTAGATTATTTCCCACTTTTGTAAATTCTTTGGAGGTTCAGGATTTAGAAAAGGAGGTAACAAAGGATGAAGTTTTTGAACTTATTAAAGGTTTCGCTAGAGATAAGAGCCCTGGACCTGACGGTTGGACTGTTGATTTTTATCATTGTTTTTTTGAGCTCGTGGGTCAGGATTTGGTGGACATGGTCGAGGAAACGAGATTGAAAGGGGAGGTCATTTCTTCGGTCAACTCCACTTTTGTGGCTTTGATCCCAAAAGTCAATAAACCTACATTTTTCAATGATTTCCGACCAATCTCTCTTTGTAACCTTTGTAACAAAATAATTTCAAAAGTCATTGCAAAAAGACTGAGACCAATCTATCTAGAGTACTTTCAGAAGAACAACTTGGATTTCTCAAAGGTTGGAAAATATTGGTTGCTACAGGAACTGCATGGGAATGTCTTCACAACATTAGAACAAATAATATGCAAGCATTAATACTGAAACTTGATTTGAGGAAGGCTTACGACTGGACAAGTTGGGATTTTTTAAGACTTGTACTTCATCAGAGTGGCTTTGGGTTAAAGACCACAAATTGGATCCTGGCTTGTGTAAGTTCCACTACCTTTGCTACTTTAATAAATAGAGAGGCTACTGATTTCTTTAAATGTAGTAAAGGTTTGATACATGGATGCCCGCTATCTCCTTTACTATTTATCTTGGCCATGGAGGGGCTTAGTCTGGCTTTAAAGAAACAAAAATCTGATGGTCAGATAACAGGAATTAAAGTATCCAGTTTCATAAGGATCCTACATTTAATTTTTGTGGATGACATTCTTATTATGACAAAAGCTTCTTTATCCGAATGGGAAAAAATACAAAGTATACTTCACGTGTTTTGTCGAGCTTCAGGGTTGATCATAAACATCCAAAAATCCATTGTTTTGCATGCGGGTGTTGACGTTGGATCCCTTCAGAAAATTGTAGATGTTCTCGGTTATCCTATTAAAGATCTTAGCTTAGGCTTCAAATATTTGGGTTATCTTCTGAAGCCAGGGAGCTATAAAACTATTGATTGGCAATGGTTAGTTGACAGGTTTGAGTCGAGGATCAACCTTTGGTGTAATAAGTGGCTCACTTTGGTAGGTTGATTAGTTCTTATAAAGCTGTGCTCGAAAGTTTACTGGTGTATTGGATAACACTCACCCATATTTATATAATTGTGTTAACTATGTTATGTAGACTTAGTTATGCTTTCCTTTGGTCTGGGAGTAAAGCAAAAAAGTGCTACCATCTTTGTAATTGGAAAGCTATAGCAAAGCCTAAATAACTTGGAGGATGGGGATTATGTAATATCTTTGTTTTCTATAGAGATTTAGCTACTAATACTTTATGGTCTGCTTTGATGAAGCCGAGAATCTGGCACTGGGTTATCAAAGAGAAATATTTACCACATGTTCTTGTGAGCACTTGGTTGTGGTCAGCTGAGAGTTTTTCATCCTTTGGCTCCCAATCTTGGAAAAACATCCTAAACACTTTTCCAATCATCCTTCATAGGGTAGCATGGACTCCTAGTTTGGGGTAAGCGATCATTATTGGGAGGGATACTATTAGTGGTTTGAAAGAAGTTTCCATTCTTTCAGAGGATCTGATTTTTGAAATTAATAGAAAACACATCTTTTTTCTATATCAAGCAAGTCGCCCATCATCTTTTAGCTTGTTGGGTCAGAATTGGATTACTAGCACTAAGTTGGGACTGGAGGGGGAGCTTGGTTGCGAGTGCGGAAAATATAGAAACTTTCTTTTGGATGATGGTATTGTCCTAAAGGAAAATCCTAATGAACTTTCTTGGATAAGAGATGATAATATAGGTCTTATCTCAGTGAAAAATGTTTACAATACTCTTTCTAACAAGTTATGGACGGGGAAGGCTGAAGGGTGGAGAATCCATTTATGGAAATGGAGTTGTCCTTTAAAACTTAAACTTTTCTTGTGGTTTTTACTGGAGGATAAGATTCTCACATGGAAAAACCTACAGAGGAGGGGTTGGTTTGGCCTTTACTATGAGGGGTTGGTATTTGTTTTATGTGTAGATCAAATGAAGAGTCCAGCCAACATTTATTTGTTAGCTTCCCATTCATAGTTTTAATTTGGAAAAAAGTTAAACTGAGCTTAAACTTGGAAAATGGATGGAATGGAGATACAGTTCTTGAATTATTTCAAAACTGGTCTTTTCAAAACAATCCGATTAGAGAGCTAGCTGCCTTCATTTCCTGGTTTATATGGAAGGACGGGAACAATTTTTTTTTTGAAGAATGACCACTATCGGTGAATAGAATCCTCTTTCTTGCAACATGATTTGTGGTCACGAAGCAAATCAATACTGCGGTCTCTTCAAAAAGACTACAACCTATCTCTTTCCCTGAAGACAAGGTTCTTGCATGGTTTGATGGGGCCTCACAACACAATGGAAATCTGTGCAGAGTGGGAGGAGTAATCCAAATTAATAATTTAGTTGAATACCGATGGACATTAAATTGTATTTCAGGTACTAATTCTAAGGTGAAACTTATGGGAGCTTAGGCATCCATTATATTAGCCAAAAGCCTTGATATTCAAGAACTGCATTTGATGGGGGACTCATTGACTGTTATAAATTGGCTTAATGGTAAAGGCATATTACAGGTGGACAATCTAGAGAGATGGAAAAATAGAATATATGACTTAATTCCTTTTTTCAGATCTATTTCTTTTGCACATATCTATCGAGAAAGAAATACATTGGCTGATGGACTGTCAAAAAAGGCTTTACACTTGCCCGGGGGTCATATCACCTACAACCAATGGAATGAAGGCCATGAGGGACCTATCATCTTCCTAAAGTTTTAATTTTGTATCTATGCTTTTCCTGGCATGATCTAGGTTTTTTTTGGTAGCGGTTTTTTTCTGCATATAAAATGATATGTTATTTTGATGAATGGACAATATTTTCTACCTTGGGATTTTGCTGAGAATATGTAGTTGATTGTAATTTTGATATAGAACCAAATGGGACTGAAGACTAGTTATATGACTGGTTTTACTAGTTATGTGATGAGACATCCAATGTAAAAGGATTATATTATCATAAATAAAATGTGCAATTTTCTCTGGAAAAAAAGTATATATTTTTTTTATTTTCCTTTGGAAAATTTTCTATGTTCTTCGTTATAAAGGTATACATTGATTATTCTCTATGTTATATATATTAAGAACTCTTCCCAATGAGATACCTTTGAATATTCCTTTGGGAAATATTTTTTGAGTTCTTCTTTCGAATGATCACTATTCACTTTTCCGAAAGTCCTTTTCCTACAATTCAATCCATCCGAAAAGGTTTTTCTAAAGAGAATCATCTTGCAAGTTTATCCTTCTGAATGTTCATTTTCCCACAAGATTATTCTTCCAAAAATTCATCTTCCCACAAGCTTGTTCTTCTGAAAGCATTGATGACCCTTTACATTTCCCACCTGCTATGATTTCGAAGGTGAATTCATTAATTACAGGGTAGAAATTTCATGAGTATGTACTATTAACCTAATTTGAGCACTGAAATAGCTATTTTTCAAGTTAAAGTCTATAAAAGAATTTTGCAAAAGTCTCTTGCGCTAATTGTGAATTCATGTTCATGATGCCTTGCCAATTTGTGATTTCAAGTTCCATTATAGAACCCTTATTGTGTTTTACAGGTTCTCAGCTACACATAATGTTGAGAGCATAGATGAGAAGGTGAAATCCAGCCACTGAGAATGTTTTTGTGCAAGGAAAGAATTCAAACATCTTGTTGCTAACATATACCAATCACTGCAATGGTATTCATAAATACCCCACAGGGAAAATATATACAAAATTTTCATCCAGGAAGATTTCCCACCGGATGATGAGGAACTCGAGGTGTACAATAAAATCAAGAAAAGTGGGCTTTATGTTATTGCAACAATACCTGCCATATTTCCTTACAATGATGTATTTAAATGGGTTTATTCCCATCTAGTTTTTAGCATGTCTACAATTCTAAATGAAGCAGGAGTCTCAATCGCCTCATTGTTGCCAGAATACATTCACAAAAGGTATGAACTACATAAATTGAACATATACTTGAAAAAATAATTTTTGGATACCTTCAGGAAGGAAAATCCCAAAATGACAAATCTAATCAGAGAATGGTGGGATGAGTACAAGTCCAATGTAAATGATAGTAGAATATATCCTATCCAATATTTCAAGGAACCCTACTAATTGTTGGCAATTTGGTTTTCATGTTGTATGGAGAAGAAGGGTCTACACATTTCATGGTAGAGTGGGTACCTATTTCCCACTATGTATTTGAAGTAGGGAACATATTCAATTGGGCCAAATATTTTCAGCTAACATCTTTCAAGCTACTAGGGAGGCTCCAAGGCTTAAAAACTAGGTTTTTATATGTCATCCTATTTAATTGATGATGTATGTTCTTCCATTATTTTTCCTAAAATGGGTTGGTACTGGATCCTTAGTTTACCTCAAGTGCATATATATTGTTCTAAATTGTGGGAGAGTAATTATAAGAAACACTTGTATGACATATGCGACCATTTTATGGCACTCCTATTCTTTATCATATTCAACCAACCCATATATATGTTATCACAGGGATCCATTGAATCCATTAGGGATATAGGTGACTGGTATATGGAGAAAAACTATACATATATCAAGGTTTTTGGGAACACTTCTGCTCCACACCTACTTCCCAAATATGTCTCAAATAGAGTAATTATGAGGGAGATTTCATATCAAACAGTGGAAGCAAGGGTTGTTGCATCTTTGTCTATCAATTCCAAGAGAATATGGTCAAAGTTCCCCCTCAAAGTGGGATCCTTCACATTGTAAAATGTTCCCCATGCTAGGAAGGAAGAAACGACTCTCAAGGAGTTGTGTTTTTGTAACAATGTCTCTAGGGATCATGATCCCATAGGTGTAGTAGGGGAACATATAGTTGATATAGCCTCATCTCTAAGTGCATTTGTAGGGGAAAATTTGATCGTTGTTATTGAACTTGGTGCCACATTAGATACTTATAAGGAAAGAGTATTAGAGATGGAGGAGTAGTTGAAGAAACACAAAGCTCAATTGGAAGACGAATTCAAGCACCAAAACAATGAGGAAGATCAACTACACAAAGCTAAGATAGAGACCATGAAGAAGACTCACTCACAGGAAATGGAGAAGTTGAGAACAAAACACCATGAAAAAGTTTCCCTTTCCAAGAAGCAAAAGTTTAAGATCATAGAATATGGACAAAAAATAAAGACTGTGGAATCTCAATTGAAAGAAAACAACAAGAACACCAACATCCTAGAAATAGTAAAAGAAGTAGCCTTGACAGCTAATGAGGATTTAAGAGAAGCTCAAAGACAATTGTTTTCTTAGTTAAATGAGATACAACAATATCTTGATGATATTTTAAAGTTGTCATACCTGGTGGTGGAACAAAAAGACAAAAGGGAAAATTCCCAGGATGCTTTTGATGCAGTTTTGAACTAGCAGGAAAGGTATTCAAATACCCCTTATGATCTACCTAGATTTGATAACGGGGATAAGAAGAAAACTCAAGTAATGTTGGATACTTGGAAATCCTCATGTGAAGATATTGAAGAAACCATAGAGGCTACCAATAAAATTTTCTTTAGATTATGGAATGCATCAAATGACCTCTTAGAACAATTCAGAATGTCAGTGATGGATGAACTGAATCAAGTAGTCCCTGGAAAGCTCGGGATAATAGAGGTAGAACAGGACAGAGATGAGAGAAAAAAAGGTATTGAACAACTGAAAGAAATGAATAAGGATATTATGAATAGCCACCTTATAAAACCACTAAAATTGGCCACCATGGTTGATGCTTACACTAAAAGGTGCACAGGGATTTGGGACAAGGAGTGGTTGAGAAGATATATTATGGATAAGTGAAAATGGAAATATTGCAGTTAATAAAGGTTGAAGAAATTTCAAAGGATAGTGACCTATGGGCTTCATACAAATAATATTTGGCTACTAAAAAGCCTTTTTAAAATTTTTGTGATTACTTGTATGTTCATTGATGAAGATGTAAAGGAAATCCAAATTGTATAATAAGACAAAAGAATGTAGAATGAAACAATGTAACTATAACATCAATAGTTATAGAATTTGAAAGGTCTTTCTTATTTTATAAAAGGAAGACCATTGTATGAGGAAATGAATTTTTCCCATTGTAGCATTGATGATACTATTATCTCGTGGAATAAAGTACAGAAGGAAAATTTGGCGACCATGAATGTGTTCGATTGTGCATTGGACTAGTCTACATGTGCAATTGATTTCTAAGTTTCTTGAATGATATTTCATATTAACTATTTATGTCTTTTTTTTTAAGAAACTTATTCATTTCTAGTTACTTATGGATATAGTGGTAATTTTGTACATGTAATCTATAAATTTTTATGATTTATATATGTTTCATTATTGTTTAAATCTATTGTTGTTAACATGAACTATTTATGTAATCAGTAATATCATATGATATTGTGTCTATTTTTTTTAGAAATGCTCCTAATCAGGATAGGTTAGAGATAGTTAGAATAGATAGTTTTGAATTTGTTTTAGTTAGTTAGATTTAGAATTAGAAAGAATTATTTGGGGAACAATTCATTCTCCTCCTATATAATCTAAATTTTTAGTGGAAACTAGGCCCAAATATTGGTTGAAATTTGTCATACCAAACAAGAGTGAGTCTAATTGGGACTTACCATTGGGCATTTTCCCTTAATGATTGATAGGCCATTTTGACCCATCAACAGAATTGTTGCTAGAAGGAGGGCCCTAAAAATGAATGGCTAGTAAATATTTGTGTAACCCTAATACTACCCATTCTAATTTGCAAGGAAACCCCTCTCGATACATTGAATCTCATATTCATCACCCTCAGAAAATCATCGATCCTAAGTTGACTCTAATGCAAAAACTTGCTCAACGTTTGGGTCAACATAGATCATACCAATCCAATCCCACAACATCAAATTCCCCCAATTTAATCCTGGCTGACATCGCTTAGCTACTGGAAAAATATTGTGTCATCAACCGAGCCATGGCAATAAATATTGGAATCCAACTGGTTGAATACCCTCTGCCTAAGAGACAAAGACAGCTTAGACATGAAAGACTAGTTGACATCAATTCTCCAACCGACATTGGTAGCCCAACTACCAAAACCTCTAATTATCAACTTTATAACTTCATAAGGGGAGTACCTAGTCCTTCTTATCTAACCTTTGAATAATATTTATCTCTTAGTGTTGGTCATCCACCCGGTCCCCTTGATTCTCCTCCAATTACCCTCAGAGTACCCTTTGAAGGAGATCCATGGAGATAAGAACCTTCAAGAAGTTCTAGAGGAAATATGGCTAATGTTAATCAACCCTAGCTCGCTCAGGATGTAGTTTTTGTTCCAAGGGCTACTCACCCTTTACCCAAGCATCACGAAAAGGTTTTACCAAATTTTTTACCTGATAAGAAAGATTTTAGTGAAGATCATATTAAAAAATTTATGCTTGATGTCAGGTTGATGAATGTAGAACATGAATATGTGGTTTGCTAAATAAATTTGAAATAAAGGCCTCTACTTGGTATTTTTCTCTTAGAAAAGGGTCAATTGCAAGATGGAATGCATTTAAAATTGCTTTCACAGAGAAATTTCGAGATAATAAAATCCTAGTAGTACTAGTTTTAGAATTATGTAGAAGAAAAATGATTCCAAAGAAAAAGTTAAAGATTTTAATCAAAGAATTTTTCATAGATTAATAAAATTCATGATACTTCTAAACCTTTTGAGGTTGTATCTATCGAAATATATATTACTTCATCTCTTCCAATATCCATGGTTATGTTTGTAAAGAGAGGTAAGAAATCTACCCTTGAAGATACATTTAAAGAGGCCATGAAGGTAGAGAAAGAAATCTCAGCTTAAAAGGAAACGCTAGGATTAACAATGACCAAAGCACATCATCAAATACCAATAAGAAAACTCCCCAGACAAAATCCCATGTTGTGAAAAAGGACCAAGATTCCATGGATATGCAGGGTCTACAAAGGATTGTAAAGAAACTAATAAACGAGATTTTGATATGAAGAGAAATGTTGGAGAAGGTACATCCACCAAGAAATTTTTCAAAAATCCCTTCAAGAAGACTACCTCTCCCACAAATAAGACTACTCCACCTTCTGAGGGGATTAATATAGAAGACTTTATCAATATGTTTAAATCTTTGGCCTTTGGTGGTGAAGCCTCTTCAGATGGAAAAGATGAAGAAGAAGGGGAAGAGGAAACATAAAAGGAAAATCAATCTGGGGATGCAGAAGAAACCTCTGGACAAAAAGTTAATTCAGTTTTGGATGTTTCTTACAACCTATTTGGAGAAGATGAGGATGAATATGTTGAAGAAATCCACATGTCCCAAAATGCCTACAATACTTGAAGTAAAAGCTTCAACATCAGATTCTTATTCTATATCAGAGCTTACTAAGAAAGCATCAACAACTCACAAGTCTTCTTCCACTACAACAAATCCCTCATCTTCCTCTGTTTTGAATAACATGGAATATGATTTTGTAGACGATCTCAAGAAAACTAAAGCTAATATTTATTTGTTTGAGTTTTTGAAGTTACCACAAATACAAGAAAAATTTTGAATAACATGGAATATGATTTTGTAGACGATCTCAAGAAAACTAAAGCTAATATTTATTTGTTTGAGTTTTTGAAGTTACCACAAATACAAGAAAAATTAATCAAATCTCTATAAGGTTCATCTTCAAGTAAAAGGTAGGATACCAATGTAGGAGGAAACAAGGAAAAGGAAAAATCTATCCAGAATGCAGATTCTAGGAAAAAAATTGTTAAGAAGCAGTCTGTTATTAATACCTCCCTGATTGGTAAGAGGAAAAAATATAATCCTCCTCCTTTCCTATTGACCTTTGAAAATTTTAACAAGAATGTACACCATTGTATGGTCGATTTAGGTGTCTCATCCAATTTTATTCCTTATAGAATTTGTCAGAAACTGAATGCTAAACCTAAAAAAAGTGACATTCAGATTGTACATTTGGATAGAAAAACTGTCAAGGTTATAGGAGAGATTAGGAATGTCATAATCAGATTGGCCTGAAACCCTAAAGTCCTCCAAGTCATTGACATTATTGTGGTGTACATTCCAAAATCATATGGACTACTCTTGAGCAGACAATGTTCAGATAAATTGAAAGGGTATTTTTCCACTGACTGGTCATATATTTGGTTACTTGATAATGGACAGTAGAATAAGATAATAATTGGTCGATAATGATATATGAAGCACATTTTTATTGATCTTAATGACCCTAATGAGCTAGTGATGTTCAATCATTCAATTTTGGGGAAATATATCTTATACACTTTCTTTGGAGATTTTACCATTGATTTATATTCACATGTGGAATAAAACAAACAATCTGACATCCTTTGTTGCACTCATATTGTTGAGCCTAATTGTAATATATTAGATAGTAAAATATCTAACTCAAATGTACATACTAATATGAATGTAAAGACTAACTTGAATGTAGATACTAACTTAGATGTAAATACTAACATCTAGACTTTATTTTTTGATAGATCCAAGTCTAATGAGGGTGTAGGTGTTGGTTTCATTCTCAAGGACCCTAAAGGTAAGAAAATATTGATATATATACTTGAATTTGAATGCATAAATAACATTGTTGAATATGAAGCCCTAATTCAAGGGTTAAGAAAATCAATTGACATGCAAGTAAAGTTGATAAAATTTTTTGGTGAATTTAAAATAGTCATAAGACAGGTACATAATACTATTCAGTGTCTTTATTTTCACCTCAAACACTACCTGCAAGAGGTATGGGATTTAATCAAGAACTTTGATGATTTTAACATTAGTCCTATTCCTTGTTCTTTGAATTATGATGTAGATATCTTAGATATTGTTTCTTCCAAGTTGATTCCATCACAAGGGTTAATGTGTGATACTTTTTCTATGAAATTTCTATGTAGGCCCTTAGTACCCGATAACATAACCAATTGGAGGGTTTTTGAAGATGATCAACAGATCATCAATTTATTTACAATGAAAGATACTTTTAAAGATTCTAACATTGATGAAGTACAACATGATCAATCCTTAAATAGTCACACTAAACATCCTACAAAGAAGACAACTAAGGACAAAGGAACTTCAATGAATGTTATTCCCAAGCTTGTGGTGAGATTAGAAAAGTTATATTATCTCCAAGATAAATTAAAGAAGGTGACCAATTGCAAGACTAATAGTTCATCTATGCAGTATGAGGTGATTAACTTATGAATAGATAACAAATCTCAGACTATCAATCTTGGGACCAATTGCTCTCCTGCAAAGAAACATTATTTTATCAAAGTATTTAGAGAATACAAGGATATTTTTTCTTGGACATATGAGGATCTTAAAACTTTCGACACTAAGATAATCCAACATGTCATACCAATGAATCTTGATACAAATACCTTTCAACAAAAATTGAGGAAAATCCATCCCAATCTAGAGCCTCTGGGAAAGGGGAATTGAATAAGTTACTGGATACTAAGATTATTTTCCATGTAATACATACACAATGTATAGCTAATATAGTCCCTATCAGGAAAAAGAATGGAAATATTAGATTGTGTGGATTTCATAAATTTGAATAAGGCCTATGAAAAGGATGAAAATGATAACTATAAAATTCCTCCTATGAAGCAGATATTACAGTGTGTTTTTGGATCTGAGATGCTATCACTCTTATATGGTTTCTTAGGATATATTCAAGTCTTGGTTTCCCATGATGATCAAATGAAGACTACTTTCAGGACTAAATGGGGAACATATGCCTATAGGAAAATTCCTTTTGGACTGATAAATGTTGAGGCCACTTTTCAGAGAGCTATGGACATTGCATTTAGATGACCGATTGGTAAATATATTGTAGTATACATGGATGATGTTATTTTATTTTCATGAATATAAATTATCATGCCCATCATCTCAGAAAATTTGTTTCTAGAAGTAGAAGATATGGCATTTCTCTTAACCCTGGGAAGTCCATTTTTGTAGTAGATGAAGGAAACATTCTAGGCTTTTTGGTATCTAAGTCATGGATAATGATTGAGCCATAAAGAATAGAGGCCATTTCAAAGATTGCATGTCCGCATGATAATAAATCGATGCAATATTTCCTTGGAAAGATCAATTTTGTATGCAAGTTCGTTCCAAGTTTCTTCGAAATAGTAAAGCCTTTAAAGGACATGATAAAGAAGAATCTTGAGTTCAAATGGGGACATAAAGAAAAAGAATCCATCATCAATATTAGAGAATAAATATCATAATCACCATGTTTAATGAGCCTTGGTTTTAATAGGGATTTCATCTTATATACATTTTCTTATGACATTGCATTTGCAATCTTTCTCACTCAAAAAAATGGTGAAGGAAATCAATACCCAACTACACTTATGATTTTAGGATTGTAGGGAGTAGATTCCAACTATCTTGAAGTAGATAAACAACACTATGTTGTCTTTATAGCAGTGAAACACTTCTTCCTTTACCTTCTCAAATCCAAACTTAAAGTGGTGGTGCCCTATTTTGCAATTAGAAGTTTGTTGATGCAAAAGGATTTGGGAGAGCAAAGAGCTCATTGGATGAATTCCTTGCAGGAATATGACCTAGAGATTAGGCCTGCCAAATTAGTGAAAGGGAAAGGACTTTGTGAACTTGCAACAAAGTCAAAAGAAACACAAAATTACAAAGAAGGATTGTATAATGAAGGGTCTCTAATTGAAAATGAAGTTTATTACATCCATGCTCCCACTGATTTCTGGTACTATGAGATGAAATATTTCTTAACTCATGGTAGTGCCCCCTGATATTTAGAACCTATAAAGAGGAGAGCTCTTATAATGGAATATGCACATTATCAAGCTATCAACGATTTTTTTTTTCAGAAGAAATTATGATAATGTCTTTTTGAGATGCCTTGAAAAATCAGATGCAAAAAGGGTTCTCCACAAAGTACATGATGGTCTTGTTGGAGGACATTTTGGAGGGGACACCATAGCACACAAATTTCTCAGACTGGGATATTATTGGCCAAAATGTTTTGAAGATACTCATGTTTATGCCAAGAAGTGTGAGGTTTGCTAGAAGTCAGTTGGAAGGGAGAAAAAACTTGATTTCCCTTTACAACCTATTTCATTTGACAGTCCATTTAAACAATGAGGTTTATAAATCATTGGGGAAATCAATATCAATTCATTCGACCTCAACAAATTTATATTGACAACAACTGATTACTTCACAAGTTGGATAGAAGTTGTGCCCCTGAAAAATTTGAATGAGAACCAGGTGATTTATTTCCTTGAATCCCACATCATTACCAAGTTTGGTGTCCCTAGGTGATTTATTTCCTTGAATCCCACATCATTACCAAGTTTGGTGTCCCTTAGTGTCTAGTGTTTGATAATGAAATTATTTTTCATCACTAAAATTGATTGAATTTTATCTTGAAAAGAATATAAAATTCAAATATGTCGCCAACTATTATTCTCAGGGAAATGGTCTTGTAGAGTCTACAAATAAAAATTTGATCACAATCCTTAAAAACACTATGACTGGCCATCAAAGGAGTTGGCACCTAGATTTACCAAATTCCCTCTAGTGACTCCAAAATCATCCTTAGGGAATTCCCATTTCTTCCTATTGTATGGTAAAGAGGCTATTATACCTACCCATATCTTTTTTCCTTCTCTACAACTATCCTAATCTTCCCAAGAAGATAATTGTCCAGTTGTGCAACACAGATTGAATATTCCTCTTCAGTTGGAGGAAGAGAGAGAAAAATCCAAGAGAAATTTATATCAACATCAAGAGATAGTAAAACATTGGTTGAATAAGAGTTTAGTTGGAAACAAATATTTTCATGTTGGGGACTTATCTCTAAAGTGGAACAAATCCAATGAACCTAAGGGTATGCATACAAAGTTTCAACAACTATGGCTTGGTCCTTATCAAATTCAGGAGAAAATTGGACATGAGAATTTCAATCTCAAAACTATAGAAGGGGATATTGAGGAACTCCATATAAATGGTCAAATTCTAAAGAAGTATTTTTCATGATCACCTATGGTGATGTAGTCTTGTATATAGTATCTTTCCTTTCAAGTTATTTTCTCTTAGAAATTTTATTTTTATTTAGAATACATATATGTAGTTTCTACATTGCATTCCCTTTTGTGTCACTTGGATTAATTTTGAATTGATTTTTATTTTCTTTACTTTTGATCATCCCCCCCATTTGTCTTGATTATATGATGATGAAGAGGAATATTGTTCACTGTAAGAAAGATAAAAGAAAAACTTATTCTATTAAATTGAATTAAAGACTCTTAAAACTATGGAATATATTCTATACAATAGAATTTAGAGTTAGGGGATCAAGGTCAAACAATGAAAACCTGGAGATGAACACATCTTTTAAAATCTTGATAAATTCTCAAGTTATACATTGCAGAAAAAACATAAACAATGTTGGATGTGAGTGTGGTATTTCCCTTCCCATGGTGGTACTCTCATAATAAGCTTTGGGGCTTACATGCAAAAAAGTATTGGCCTATAGGTGTCTTTTGGGTATTTTTTGAAAGCTACATTCACTACACACTAAATTTTTGACCCTGCTATGCCTTCAGTGTTGATGTTTGTAGCATCAAACATGTACTTCCACATTGGTTTTGTATCTAAAATGTGGAAGTCATCATTAATACTTCTCGAGACTTAAGAAATTCACTTTATTAGATGCCTAAGTTTCTATAATTAATTGAGTTTAATTTAATTAGATGCCTAAGTTTTTTACATTAGTGAATTAAATTAAAACCTATCTATTCATCTAAAGTGTTGGTGAGATCTACTCTCAACCATTGATTACTTTGGATATAGAGGGTTTTGGATTTAGGGTAAACTCAACATTATAAAAGGAAACTAAGGTGAGAGGAGGAGACACACACAGAGTGAGATAGTGAGATCTCATTTAAGGTGAGAGGAGGAGACACACACAGAGTGAGATAGTGAGATCTCATTGTATTGGGTGGAGAAGGACATTCATCCAAGTGTGAGTGGGCAGGGTCCAAGGAAGGGAGAAAGGGGAAACAAAGGAGTAGTGTCTAGGAAGATCGAAAGACAGATCTTGAGGTGTGATTAGCTATCTTGTTGTTTTTTATTTTTCCTCAAAGGGGCCATTTTCCCAAGACAGAAGCACATATTTTATAATAAAATCACCACGATACTGGTTTTCCCTTCAGGCTTTTTCCAAGGGTATTTACCTATAAAATATGTGCGCAAATGTGTTTGGTTTCCTATTTTGCTTCCACCAATTTATTTATTTAAATCGTTGAAACTTAGTTGTGTTTTTTATTCAGTAAATCTATAATAATAAGTTTATTATAGCAAGGTATTTGCTAGAAAATAAATTATCAGGTGTTGGGTATGAAAATTTAACATTCATAAGGTAGACCCATAAGGACAATGAGTATTGACATTGCTAACATATATGAGAAACTCTTGTATCACCTTGCTTACTTCACACCTTATTTTTCTACGCAATACTTATATACAAATCTATAAGGGTGAGCATACTATGAAAATAAAGAAAGTTTAAAACACTACTAATTGTGTGGGAGGTACAAGTAAACCCATCGGGGCTATGGATGCTTGTTGGCAGCAGGTTCATGTTTGTATAATACCGAGGAAACTTTATGTGGATGCTCATTGGCAACAAAGAAATTCCTGGAAAAGAGAGATGAGGAACAAACATCAACATATAGTCAATTATAAAATTTCCCTTTGTGGTGTTATACCCAAGCAAGGATTATATGTAGGTATAAGCTTAAATCAATTAAGCCCATTTATTGACTTGCAGAGAATGCTTAGAAGAATATCTATAAGTTGTTATTAGTTGTTTAGATCTTTCAGAAGAAAAGTTGACTGATGTAGAACCCATGGTACAGGTAGGAACCACATTTTCTTGAAAACTTTATCTTTAATATCCTAATGTAATAATTGAGTTTTTTGAAGGGCAAAGATAATTGGCTCATCCCAATGTGTCACCATTTGTTGTGCTAACAACAATTCCTATTAAATTTTCCTGTTCCAAGGAAAATAAATGGGCCCCCCTATCGAATTTATGCATAAGTTATGAATATCAAAGAGTATTTTCTCATGTTTGAGCAATCTTGAGTCATTTACATAAGATGGTAGTTTTCCTCTTATGCACATATGATCTCCTCTTTCGTATCCTCGTTTTTATGACATTGAATTGTTTAAAGAATGATTAGGTCATTTGATCCGGATTTATCTGAGATTCAACTTGGATTCATCTTATTCTAGATTATCCTTAAATTGGGTGCATTCTCATGTGCTTTTTGGTTGCACAAAAACTCCCTATCTGCAAACCTATCGAGCTCGCCCTTTCAGGTTTTCTTTGTTTGAATGTTGAGTTTAACTTTTCATTTTTTCCCACAACCCAAAGAACGCGTGCCTATCGAGATTACCTTCACAAGTTTGTCCCATAGGGATGACAAGTTGACGTACCCTCGTGATCTTTCTGAAAGCCGTAAGATTATCAAAATCCTTCTATCGGGTTTTCACTATCGGGGAGTCATGACACTGTTTAACATTTTTCCTGCAACCCAAAAGCCGCAAGCTTGTAGAACATATCCTCGTGGGATTTTTCTATTGGAATGTTACTTTATCATTATCTCAAGATTTTGCCAAAACCTTAAGGTTGCGGGCCTATCAAGCTCCCCTTTTCGAAATTTCCCAATTGGAGTGTTAAGCCAGCAAAACGTGGTCCAAGAGTTTGTCTTCTTGCAAGCCTATGCCCGATATAATTTTCCTATTTTCCTTTGGAAACTTTTCTTTGTGATTCATTATAAAGGTCTTATATATATATATAGTCTACTCAAGCTCCTTGCAACGTTGATTAGTCTCTATGCTATATATATAT
>CBVK0100971731.1:0-12859 GCA_900067695.1 Picea abies
GAATAGCATAATACAATGGAGGAAATGAGCGTTGTAGGGCGAGAAACTACGTTCCAGGCGCACAAAACATACATATACAAAACAAAATGCAAAAAAGGGATGTGCAAGATATGGACACTCATCAACATGTTTCCTATGGGGATAGGGTTTTGAAATGCAAAAGAAATAGATGCAAAGACAAGCGGTTGAAGAGAATGCATAAGCAATAAGTGGAAAATGGAACACTATGGTGGGAATTAGGCTAAAAAATGCAAGCAACGATATACAATGTAATGATGCAAATCAAAACATAAATGCGAGAGCCGCATAAGGAACAACCAAAAAAAGATTGGGAATAAGTCATGTTGCTTCAATGCAAAGTTGTGGCAAGGATAAATATGGGTTCTCGGGCCTACAAATAAACATAGCATGGGTGAAAAATAACAATATAAGGATGCTAACCAAGGCATCCCATGAAGGGTAGGCACTATCACATAAATTACGATGTGCAACAGAGAAGAGGGGACACTGTCGTAACCTGGAGGTATCGAACCTAAGACATAATGTTAGCAAAATGATGGTTAATAATGCAAGATTATAATGTAAGGAAAAACATATGGCTATGTGCTAGATCGAAACACATACCTCACGGTTCAATAAGATCACCATAGAAAATGCCAAGGAAATTTTCTCCAAAGTCCTATATACATAATCAACAACAATGATCCAAAAGTCAATAAATCTAATATAAGCCTCTAATAACAGCTTGTTCTTTGTAATACAAAACTTTAAAAACAAAAGCGCTAAAAATACAATATGGTACAAAGCATTATGCAACATTGTTGCTTATGCACGATGCTTCTTTAGGTAGAGCCCTTTATGAGGCTCATGCCAAGGATTTCTTTCTTAATTGATGAACTCATAAGCCCCTATCGACAACATGTGGCTCACCATGAAAATGCCATGCCATACAGATTTGAACTTCCATGCTCCTAACGTATCAATACGGTGTCAGGAATGAACCTAAACCAAGTCTCTTTTGGACCAAACTCGAGCACTAACACATTTATTGTAATGAAAATGGACATGCCATTTAGAAATCACATGAGCTATCATAGCTCCTTGATGATGCCCATTAATATTGGAGAAGATATGAGACATTCGTCTTTGGTATGGATTGGAATGGAAAATTCAGTGGTGAGTTCTAAAAAAGAAATCTCAAACACAATCAGGGTAAGGATTAGCATTTCACTAGATCACCCAGAAAATGCACTCTGAAAGTCTTTGAAAGGAGCACTATAATATTTGAATTGTTCAAAAGGAAAATAATATCCAATCAATAAGTGATAAAAAAGGCCAAGCTTCAGAGAGATGTTGAGAGGTAGATCACTCGAAAGGTTCATCAAATTCCCTCGCTCATACACATCATGTTTTAAGGTGGGGTCTTGGTACCACTTGATATTTCTACATGAAACAAGGATTTTCATGTCAACCTCTAAATGATCCAATTCAAGAGGTGAGAATAATCAATGATGTGTATCTTCCCACGGTCTATTAGTTGTAGTCATGGATTCAAGGATATACTCATTCAAAGACAATTCAACGTTCAATAAATTGTGTGAATTGGGAGGGTTGACAACCTATATGGGTGAAGTGAACTGATTGTATTCCATATAATAATGAATATTTTGATTAGAGTTGGTAGAGTCTACCAAAAAATACTCACAAATACCAAGGCTTGAGGACTTACTAACAGTGAGATCATACTCAAGAGGAAAATCAAAGTTGCTTGGGCCAATAGGAGAAGTAAGGGATCCAATGCTCCCATTGGATAAATCACTTGATCAATTGTCGAGACAATGTCCCAATAAGGAAAGCATGAATGTAAAGGCTCCTTCTTGGAAGCAATTGAACACCTAGGATATGATGCCACATGATACGCATATGGCGGGGTAGAGTCCACCAAAATACCGGAAACACATAATGGGGTAGCATGGTCCAAAGTTGAACAAGGATGGTGATTGTTAGATGCTAGTTGATTGATAGTGACAATGTTTTTGTTGCAAGGAAAATGCATCACCTGAAAAAGCATAAACACCTCAACATTCATATCATATGCATAATCACACCCAAGGAGCATATTGAAGTCTAATGGGCCATCCACCACTATCATATCGACTAGGACATTATTCTGACCTAACGTGATAGGAAATTGAGGAATAATCCCCAAAGATTCACTAGGTCTTCTGTCAAAAGCTAGTGGTTGACTGGTAGCTGACACAATCTTGGGAGAACCCATAGCTTTCCAAGTCAAGGAGGATAAAATGCTTGCAGAGGCTCCTTCATATACTATACATTGGTAAATGTTTAATGAATAAGATTCAACCCTTATTTGTAAGGGTGCAAAAGAAGGAAGGCAAGCCTCAACAATATTATTCCAATCAAAGGAAACAATCCTAGAACTTGGAGGGAGCATGCTTGGAGTGAGTAGAATGCCCCATTGTTTAGAAGGTTATGAATTAGCAATGAAGAAAACATGGTCAGTAGACACATCACTCTCCAAAAGAAGAGTGGGATTGGATGAAGATTGCATTGACTCGACCACTTCATCAACCAATGGTTAAATAGGTTTTTGGGAAACCAAAGGTGGTTTAGGATCATAAGAGCCTTGAGACAGGGACCACACTCTTTGTATCTATGGAATAGTAGGGCATAAATGAGTAAGGTGATCTCCCTTGTAAAGTTTACATGGGAACTTAGGCTCATGTCTTATTCATTTAGATTTTTAGGAAATATCAATGCCCATAGAATGCCTTGCATTGGTTGGTTTCTTTCCCCCAACATGACCTACAATGATTGGTTTCTTGTCTCCAGTATGACTTATGGTGATTGGTTTCTTTCCCCCTCCACGAATTGCACTGGCTAGTTGCTTTCCCTCAACATGGCTTGTAGTGCTTGGTTGTTTATCTCTAGTATGACTTGTAGTCACTAATTTCTTGGCCCCAACATGACGTGCAGTGGTTGGTTGCTTGTCTCTGGCATGAATTGCAATGACTGGTGACTTTTCCCCTTGTCTTGGCTTCTTATTCTTATTCTTCCTCTTTTTATTCCTTTTAGACTTCTGCTTACAAGGAGCTAGACTTTCACCTGACGAGGCAGTAGGAGGAGGAATAAATTTCACTCACAAAGAAGGTAAAGGGTCAACATCAATTCAATGCTCTTGACATAAGGTGCTTATTTGAGAATCATTAGGATCATTTGGAACATTCATAGTGGACAACAACCAAACTATTAACCCCACAATCAATCCAGGAATATTCAAGGTGGTCATCAAGGGGGCACCAACATTTCCAAAGAAATGAAAAATACAAGAATCCTAGTGGGAAGGGGCCCCTTGGCTAGTATCCTCGAAAAATTTAGCGATAACCTCTAATTCAAAGAAGAAAATATCTAAGGACTTTTATGTGGTAAAAAATTTATGATCACGCACTCCTATAAAACACTCTCTAAGATGCAATCAAACAAACTCAGTCTCCAAAAAATTAGCCTAGTGTCTTTAGGTCCTAAGTTCAATAAGAACTTAACAAAGAGACTTCAAGAAGTCGGGTTGGGATGATTAGGGCCCAAGACCAACTAATCAAGGTGTGAGAGACAGTTACAGTAGCCTTCATGCAATAATCACCCAAGGTACGAGTAACCTCATGAAGATGGGCACCCTCCAAGGGAGATGAGATAGATGTTATGCATTTGTCTCGAGTACCGCAAGCACTTCCCACTTCCAGTCACATAGGAAAAGACCCCTATGAAAATAAATTGAGGATACCAATTTATGATTGATAGTCGGGGGGAGCAATCATTAGTTAGGATTATACACATGGACAGGGAACACAAGATTGAGTCCTAGACCCAAATCTCCAAAAGAAGTGGTGTTGCCCCGAGGACTTGCCATCTCAGCTAAAACTCTCGTACACCTATAAACCACCAATCCAAGTGTTAAGGGATAATTTGAGCTCTTGAATCAGCCTGACCTAGTGCTTAACACCCATGTTAGAGGTGCTTTCCCAACAAATATCACTTGCTACTAATGGATTTTCTCTCTTTAATAAGTTCCTAGTTGTGTTTTGCAGCCTTGGAGAGTTCACTCTCCAATCTAGCACCGAGGCTCTAATAGTTAGACTATATTGGTTTTCTAAAAAGAAAAAGTCTTGTTAATTTTAATATTGACCATTTGTTTTAGTGGTTGTTGATTACTCAAGGAAATGGAAGTGCAATTGATGATGTTCAAAGACACTTAAGAAACTGGCAACATAAGAACATTATCAAACTTTTCAACTCACACTTATTCTTCATTGAAACTAGGTTTCCATCAAGCATTTAAACATGAACAAATTTTCCCAAGGCCAAAAACCATGCACCAAAAATTCTACTCATTCTTTTTTCTTTTTCAAAATTGCCATTATGCAATCCTACAAACCAAACAACTTTTAAGGAAAAAATGCAATTAACAACAATACTAGTAGAACTGCAAAAGAAGCAAAAGAAGCAAAAGAAGAAAACAAAATGATGTTTTATTTTTTCTTCTTCTTATAAATGAACCCAACAACACTTAATAAAGCACAAAAGCAACCAAAATCCCACTAACTAGAAATATTAATGTGTTGAGATAGCCAAACAACCAAACTGAAAAATGAAGGAAAACAAACATAACTTCAAAATTTAATGCTACGTGATGTAATGCACATAGTGTGTGGCACACACTTTTGCTTGAATAAAAGTTCTTTTATATGCTCTTTTTTCTAAAGAAAAGGTTTGTGTACATGCTACTATTCTTAAGAGAATGTGTGTATAGACTCTATATAAAGCAAGAAATTTCATAAAAATCCTAAATTGTTTCTTGAAAATTGATCTACAAGAGAGAAATAAAGGCATATACAATAGTGACTACCAAATGCCCTAAAGGAAAACCCCAATGAGAAGAACTCAAGGAGTTCTTCCCAATGGATTCACTAGTTTTTTTGCAGATAAAAACATCCTAATAGCTAGGGTCAATCTATCATAGAGCAATTGGAAGAATAACAAACTTCTTTTTCCCAAAATTAGACTTTCACTACTTGCAATAACTAACCATTGGTTGAAGGAATCAAGTACCATGTTTCAGTGGTTTCCTTGAGATGTATCTTGTATGTTGATCCCACTATGCTTGTCACCAATCCAATTCAAGCTCCAAAACCCACACACAAAGAAACATCAACATTTCTCAACACAATTGGTTATAAAGAAAGCACAGATGAAAATAACTAACTTATCGAGCAAATTGATTCACACATCCAAATACAAATTGAAATCAACAATCAAAGAAGAACAATGCATTTTGTGGGGGGGAGAAGATAGAACTTTATTTTATTATTAATAACAACATATTACAAATGTACTTGATATTCTTCTACCGACACCTTTCGTAACTATCGTTTGGGTTCCTTTGATCCTGGGCCATTTAGGACAACTTCTTGACTCCAATGCCTTACCAATCAAAGTATTGATAAAAATGGGAAGTTTAAACCTCAAATCCAAAGGAAGAAACCATAACTCAAAAACTAAGGTTTCTCGAAAGAAGGTCATAAAAAATCAGATTTATGATCACCTATAACTGCTTCAGCTTAAAGGTGCCAACGTTGTAGTTGCCCCTTCTCCAACATTAGGCCTCATTTTATAGTCTTATGAATTGGCTAACGTAGTTGGGAATGGGTTTCAGGGAGGTATAGGTGTATGGATCTCGTAAACCTCGCTCAGGAACACATTATTTTTATGTATTTATTAATTTTTTGCACATTTTTCAAGGTACACACACCTTTCTCATGTGCACAACACATGTACATGCACCTTCCTTTAAGGGCAAGTGTGTGTAGGTGGCAAAAAATGCTTTGAGATAAGCAATGACTGCAAACGATCATTATGAAGGCCATATGGACATTAGAGACATAACCATGTCAAATAATGCTATAATTGTTGCCTTGTCCAATACATTGGGGTAGGAGTGCCCAAATTTCCATCAAGAGTCACCCAAGGCCACAACCAAAGGCAAGTCATCTAGGCCAATGTTCGACCAAATGCACCATGCACTGCCAAGTTGGGTCAACCTTGTCTTAGCAAAATGATGTTTAGACCAAGCATCCATTACGACACCCAAGAATTAGTCACCTTATGCAATCTCAAGCTCTACCTATAAAAGTCATGCCACTTAGTTCATTTTCACATGCACCCAAGTTCCACTAGGTTGCCAACAATTGCTTACCAAGTCCTCCCAATGCAAACATGCACTTCGATTGTCAAGTTCCATTTGACAAAGAGAAGCCCTTATAGCTAGCACATGCACTACCCTCTAAGGATCAGAGAAGGTGGAAATCAATCAAGTATCATATGTAAGAAACCTTTTGATATCCATTTGGAACGCTATGGTCTAGACGATCTCACACCAATCCATGAATTGTTAGTGTAGCCCTCAAAACAACTTTCAACACTCAATGAAGAAATGGTTATTATTGATGTACTTGAAAATTTGCTTCTTAATCTTTTCAAAGAGCCAAAATTGCTTCGAGAATCATTCTACTTTATCATCCAACTAATATGACACCATGGATTCGAACTCTTTTTTAATCGAAACAAAATATGTGTTGTACATTTTGGTCAATTACATGATCACTCTGAAATCAATTAAGCTAGAAAGGTGCTTAAGAAATGGTATATGCTAGAATTGATTTTTGTAATACTAAAACATCATTCCACGAGGGCGAAAAATTAGATTTCCGCAAAAGTTTAGGTATGTGAAAACAATGAGTATGTTCAAGTGTCAGTGTTATTCATGTAATATTATATGTTATACATATGACTGATGTAATGTGATGTTAGATGTTGGGGCAAATATTAGAGGAAATTTATTTACATTTCCTCTAATATTTGCCCCACCCCACCCCCACCCTCATATATGAATATTATATGTTATACATATGATTGATGTAATGTGATGTTAGACATTAGGTGGTTAAACCACCTAATTTTCTCGCGAGAGTTATAAATGTGTAATTTGAGACAACATTTATCTATGAGAGATTTCATACATCACACATTATTTGTATAATATATATTTCATGCTCTCTCTCCACCTTTTTGTGTAAATTTGTGTGCCATAATTCCTAACATGGTATCAAAGTGATATTGAACTTAGAGCTTGGTAATAAAGATATTGAAGATGAAATCTCATCAATCGAATAAAATTCAAAGTTTTGCAGAGAGGAATACAAAAGAAGCATGGAGCCATAGAGTTTGAGTATTGTGGTATGGGTAATATCATAAATTAAAAAGAGCACTGCACAATTACTACATTGTGGCTAGTTATATGGAATTTATTTTAAATCAAGGGCAAAATATATATTTAATGATATGTACACTTGCCTTGGAAATTCCAATGGACAATTTATCACAACATGTTGTAATGCCCTATTGCAAATACAATGATACTATACTCCTTGTGCTTGTGATTAAGCTATAATATTAGAAGCATATTGTTTTTATTATGAAACTTAATTGAGAAAATAATAATAGAAGTACAATTGTAAAATCACACCACATAATGCCTTGGACATAAAATTTACCCTAGAGAAATCTATGAGGAAAACTCTAGACAAAAAGCAAGAATTGTGCCTTGCTTTTCTATTATCAAATTTATAATGCAAAATACAAAAAAAAATAATAACTTGCCATGAAGTATAGTGACATTGTGGCTAAAAACAAGCTACTATAGGATCACATTCTTTCTCTATTCAACTCTAACATACCACTTCTTGGTATTGCTCGGTTATAGAACACAAACTTACAACAATAGGGAGAAAACCCCTTTCTCTCGTGTGGCTAAGGTATTAAAACCTCTTAGTAGTTTTTAGGGTTAGGGTTAGGATTTTTGCACCCCCAACCTCCAAATAGATCTAGCGTTTTGGATCCTCTAGAATATTATTGAAATACCATACATGGCTATCTTCACATGTGTGAGCAATGGGAACTAATGTGTCTTCCACTTGGCACTACAGTAGTCCAAAAGGCACCGAAGAATCTTGTATCTTTATAAATAATGATGCTCTGTACTATCCCAAAGTACACTTAGACCCTCTCAAAGAACATGATTGTTGTGTCTTGCCACTTGATGGTATTTCTACAAGGCATAGAATGGACATCTTGCTAAACTTTTCCACTACCACAAAGATATAGTAATTTCCTTATTTAATTCTTGGCAACCCACCCCCAAAATCCATTGATGTACTTTCTCATGGCCTTTTAGGCACAATAAAAGTGTTGTACATGCCTTCCTTTCTACGAATAAGTTTAGTTTTACAACAAAGTATGTATACCCTAATGAACCTCTCTACCTCTTCTTGCATTCTAAGCTAGTACACATACCTCTGCAAGTTGGCCACTATTTTTCAACACCAAAATGACCTGCAAATTTGGAGAAATAAGCCTCTCTTATAAGTTGTTCTCTTATCCTTTAGGAACACATATATTTTCCAACTAGCAGAGCAACAAATCTTAGAGATGATAGTTAACCTTGTTCTCACCTTCATCTTTGTGAGCTTGGCCTTGTCGTTGTTGAATTATTTCCTTGAACTTCCTATTTTCTATGTAATCCTCTTTATATGTTCCATGGGTTAAATAATCCACATGCATAAGAGTGCCCAAAGATGTAATTTTAGGTGTTTGTGACCCTAACAACATGTCTTCCAACTTGTTAGTATTTCCCTTCTTATATTTGACAATAAGATGCAACTATTTCAAAAACCCTATCCATTTTTAGTGCTTCTGTTGTCGAAGCTTAAGCTAGTCTTCATGTATTATAAATGCTAATGACCAGTGTGGCTCATGGATTCCTTTATCACTAGATAATGTTTCCACTTATCGACATCTTGAACCACGACATCTAGCTCCTTGTCATGTGTAGGGTAGTTTATGACTAGTCCATGAAATAACTCAAATGAAAATAGACTAGCTTACCTCCTTCCATCTAGCCTGCCCCAATAGAGTACTCAATTGCATATGTCCCAACTTCTAAGGGCTTATGCAAAATTGGGCAATGTGATGACTAGTGCTTGATTGATTGTATATTTTAGTTCTTCGATCTTCTATTGATTATTACCCATTGTAATATTTCCCCATTAGCTATTGTAGCATGAAGTGGTGGAACTACAAATGAAAATGATGCTATGGAATTTTGAAGGGATTGGGTTTCTCCTAGAATGCTCCTTGTATTGATTAAATTGGTATGAGTTGTCCATTTAATGATGACCTCCATTTGTGAATTATAAAACTTGAGTTCTCGTCCATGAATCACATACCCCAAGTACATAATGGATCGTTGAAAAAGCTCACAGCTCTCAAGGTTTTTCAACACTCATGTTTCCTTGGAGTCTATAACACTTACATTAGATGTGAGATATGGTCTTCCTAAGTAGAGCTAAAAGCCAACATATCATCCAATCATAGTATTACAAATTAATCTAGGCAAGGACTTAGTACATCATCAATTAAACATATACATGTTGTTGGAGTATTACATAAACCAAAAGGAATTTCCAATCATTCGTATAGAACTTTCCTTCTCTTGAAGGTGGTCTTCCAAATGTTGTATTCTTTGACTCACGCTTCATGATATACCAATTTAAAATCAATTTTAGTAAAGTATTTTACATGTTGATCATGGTCCAACAATTCATTATTCCCAGTTAATAGGTAGCGATTCTCAAGGGTAATATTGTTAAAATCTCTATAGTCAATACACTCATTCTCCAAGTTCCATCCTTATTGTGTAGTAATGTGATGGGTGACCCGCGACGTGAAGTAATTGTCCTTATGACTCCCTACTCTAACAATTTTTGAATCTGCTTTTTCACTTCATTTGCTTATTGTATACACTACCTATATAATCCTATGCTTGGAAATGAAAAGTTGGGAAAAAATCGTATTCCATGTTCCACTTCCCTCTTAAGTGGAAATACTTTAGGCTCTTGAAACACTTCTCTGTACACTTATATAATCTTTTCCAACTGGTGTTTCTATTTTCTTAGGGATTTTTGTTATGTGAGTATACTAAAAGACCTTTCTTAGTTAGTTGTTGAGCCATGGAAACCATATAAGTGAGTGAATAATAAATCCATATTATAAATTGTATTTGCTAATCATGCATAGTAACTAAACATCCATTCAAGGGTCGTAGGAGTTGGGGGGGTTCATTCTTGATCCATAGGGACATCTAGAAACAAACTTCACTTGGGGTCTAGGAAATTTCACAAACAATCAAGTTGAGGTGTATTCTCTTCTTTGGGGTCTTCTTCTTGAAAATGAATCTAGAACAAAGACATTGATCGTTATCGGTGACTCAAGTATAATCATCACCTTGCTGATCTAAAAATTGACTCCTTTTGATAGTAAGCTAGCATCTATTATAGCTCAAATTCAAAAGGAGGTTTTTTATACTACAAAAGGTCTCGTTCCACGAGGTTCCACGAGAAAAAATTATCATGCCAACTCTCTAGCTAATGAAGAAACTATGTTCAAAATTAGGTTTCTCTAAAAAATTGGGGGTATGCGACAAAGAGACATACCTTAATACTTATAGGTTATTTTTCATGGAGACATGTTACCTCACAATTAGATAACATATGTCATGACACCACTGTCATTCAATCTCAAGTGAGGGGACAAGATATGAAAGGACATGCCCCCCCACTTCTCTCATGCACAAAATAACTCCTAGTCGACTTCTTGAACCACTATATGCGGTTTATCAAGGGAAAGGTGGGATAATGGAGTCTTTCATGGGAGGATTGAGTAACATAGCTTAGAGGGAAGGCTATTCTGAATTGGAGATTTTACCTTGTAAGGACTTTCCTCTTCAACTAGATTGTGTATTGGAAATTTTGTTTGGTGATAAGAGCTACAATGAAAATTCAACACATTACCATCCCTTTGTTATGACATTTGGAAATTTGTTGGGTGTTTGGTATTTTGTTTTTTAGGCACTACTACATATTGAAAAATTTGCGACGACTACTTGCGACGAAAGTATCCTTTCATTGTAAAATTGAAGATAAAAAGTTGATTTTTTCAAGTTTTTTATAAATCCAGCCCGCGTTCGTCGCTCTTGAGATGAAACCAGCTGTACGTCTCAAGAGCGACGAATGTGAAGATGGACTCCTGTCACTCTTGCGACGACCTTTGGTTATCATTGCAAGAGCGATGATCCAATGATGGCCATTACACTATTCAAACAGTCACCCAACTATTTGATTAAGTCAACATTGACTTGGTCAACGTTCATCACAAGAGCAATGATCCAATGATGACCGTTATTTTGCTTCAAATAGTCACCCAACTATTTTGCAAATTAGAGATGTTGCGACAATATTGCTATAACAACGACAGTTCAGAAAGGGTATTTTGTGTGTGAAAGAATGTCGCAAAATATTATAGGTGGGAAAAAAAGTAAAGAGGGTGAAAAGGGTGATGGTAGATGTTATTTCCCTTGCAAAAAATGTTGCACTACACGTCCTGTAAGAATTTTAATAGCAACAACTAAAAAAAATTGTAAGAAATATGGGCACATTGATGGGGGATCGAATGTATATCATCCCGTGGTAATTACCTATATATTCATTATCTATTTTTATATTGTCGATTATATATATATTGTTTGAATATTTGTTATACACACTAATTTTGCATGATTGTTTGTAATTATAAAGTTAGATTTGCCCCCTAACTTTCTGCAGAATATTGCACTAAGTAGTAGTAGAAATGATGTTGTACAAAGTGAGGAACATGATCAAGCAAATGAGGATCTCATGGAAGAAGATGATGGGACAAATCAAGTTAATGATCCCATGGAAGAAGATGATGGGACAAATCAAGTTAATGATCCCATGGAAGAAGATGATGGGACAAATATAATGATCCAAGATTTGTTTGCTCAGCCGGATGAGGATGGGGATAGTGATGGTATTTATGATGAGATTTTATTAGAAAAGGCAAATAAACGACTTTATGAAGGCTCAAGAGCAAATCTTCTCTTTGCTACATTGCTGCTAGTGAACTTAAAGGTTATGAATCATTTGTCGAACACTTGTATGACACAGATCCTAAGGTATGTAATATGTTTCATCTCATATACATAAATGTTGACTTTTTTCTAATTTTTTTTAGTGTTAATTAACGTGTAAAGTAAGAATGCAATTTTTATGATTAATATTCTTTACATTAACTAGTTATTTGTTATGTTGTAGATTGTTAGGTGAATTTTTGTTACCATCGTCAAATATTTTACCTCGCACATATCGAGGTTTTCATGCCATTATGAAAGACATTGGAATGGATTATCAAACTATAGATGCATGTCCTAATGACAATATTATATATTATGGACAACATGCTTCGAAAAATAAATTTCTGCAATGTCTTATTAGTAGATATCGAACCGATCAAGTAACAAAAAGGGTGCCATGAAAGGTTCTTCGTCATATTCCCATAATTCCACGTTTGCAGCGATTGTTCAGGTGTGAAAGCATAGAACAATTTATGGATTACCATGAATGTAACAAAAGTGGAGATGGTGTTCTTCAAATGTCTGCCGATGGTTTTGCATTTAGGGAAATTGTGGAAAAATGGACAGATTTCAAAGGTGAACCTCGTAATGTTAGGATTTCTTTGGCAGCTGACGGTGTTAATCAATTTAGAGAGCTTAGGTCTATTTACTCAGTGTGGACTATTTTTGTTATCAACAATAACATTCCTCCTTGGATGTCAATAAAGAGGGAGCACATAATGTTGACAATGATTGTTC
>CBVK0100971734.1:0-12791 GCA_900067695.1 Picea abies
TGTTACAACATCAATGTTTATGAAGATGATGATCCAAGGAAGGTGAACATCATAGAAAAAGAAGGCCAGAGAGATGTCGAAGGACATGGAGTTGAGCTACCATTCAATGGAAAAACCATCAAGATTAAAAACATCAATATTGGAATCGAGGAAACACCAAAGATTGTAAATGTCAGAGATTATTGGGATGCTGCTACCATTGACAAGATCACAGAACTACTGCATGAATATCAAGACTTGTTTCCGACCAAGTTCACTGATATGAAGGGAATCAAAGGGCCTATGGGAGAGATGAGGATCCCTTTGAAACCATATGCAAAACTAGTCAAACAAAGACCCTATAGATTAAACCCTAAATATAAGGAGAAAGTGAAGATTGAGCTCGACAAAATGTTGGAAGTAGAGATTATAGAACCTATCGAAGAATTGGAGTGGATTAGCCCTATGGTGGTACATGAAAAAAGTACAGGAGAGATCAGGATCTTTGTAGATCTTAGGAAGCTGAATGATTCATGTTTTCATAACCCCTTCCCTACACCATTCATTGATGAAGTGTTAGATAATATGGGAGGCCAGGAAGTATATTCTTTTACATATGGATTTTCAGGATACCATCAGATCCAGATTGCCAAGGAAGATCGCCACAAGAACAAATTTGCAACATAATGGGGGTCCTACTAGTATACAATGATTCCATTTGGATTGAAGAATTTCCAAACCATCTTTTCTAGGGTGGTGGTCAAAGCATTCAAGGAGTTTTTTCATAAAATTCTAGAATCATATTTTGATGATTGGAATGTCTTTAGTTTAATAAAAAATCATATTGAATGTCTAAGGCTAATTTTGGATAAATGCAGGTAGTGAAAAATTGCATTGAATATGAAGAAGTGTATCTTCTTCTCACCATTTGGAGTGTTGTTAGGACATATTGTATGCAAGAAGGGATTTCTAGTAGATCCCCCTAAAATTTCCATTATAGTTGATCTGCCACCTCCTACTTCAGTCAAACAACTGCGCACTACGCTGGGACATACTGGGTATTATAGGAAGTTCATTAAGGGATATGCCCATATTACAACACCCATGGNAATAAAGTTAATTTAGTTGGACAAAAGAATGCCAACAAAGCTTCAACACATTGAAACAAAAGATGGTCACTGCGCCCATTCTGGTTTTCCCAGATTGGACCAATGAGTTTCATGCACATGCCGATGCATATTATATTGCATTGGGAGTTTTGTTAGCACAATCGAGAACATGATACATCAACCACTCATTAGATTTTCCTAGCAGGAAGCTATCAAGAACAAAGTTCAACTACACCACTACTGAGCGAGAAGGGTTAGCCATGGTGTATGCTCTGTAGAAATTTTGCTAGTACTTGTTGGGAGGGCACTTTAAAATGTTTACTGATCACTACATGCTCAAATACCTAGTCAAAAAGCCAGTGTTGGGGGGAAGAATATGTAGATGGATTCTGCTATTTCAGGAATATGACTTTGAGATCATAGTAAAGCCAGGAAGAATGAACAAAGGTCCTCACCACTTGTCAAGGTTGGAACATGGAGAAGAGCCAACTAGTTTGGAGGATACACTGTCGGATGCATAGTTACTGGCCATTAGAAATATTTATGACCGCTTTGCAGAGATAGTCCAGTTCCTGTCAATAGGAATGGCCCCTAGCCAGTACACAACTCCCTAGAAGAAACATCTAGTAGTGCACGTTGTTGACTTTTCACTTATAGATGGATAGTTATACAAGATGGGACCTGATGAGATATTGAGAAGATGTGTTATGGAGGCGGAATGACCATTGATCCTTGCAGAAGCTCATGAGGTAATTGCAGGAGGACATTACGCAGGGAAAGAAACTGTGCAAAAGGTTCTTAGAGATGGACTTTGGTGGCCTACCTTACAAAGAGATGCTAAATACTATTACAGAGCCTGTGATGTATGCCAACGAGTTGGGAAACCTTCCAGAAGAGATGAAATTTCACTAGCACCACAACTAACCCTACAAGCATTTGAGAAATGGGTAATTGATTTCATGGGACCCATACACCCACCAGGAAAGTGCACAGGAGCAAGGTACACCATCACTGCGACAAAATACTTGACCAGATGGGCCAAAGAAAGAGTAGTTAAGGACTATAGCGAAAATACAACTGCACACTTCATATTTTATGACAACATAACCAGGTTTGGATGCCCAAAGATCCTTATGAGTGATCAAGGAACCCATTTCATAAATAAAACAGTTGAATCCTTGACTGAGGAATTTGCAGTCCACCATCATAAGAACACACCTTATCATCCACAAGAAAATGGGACAGTGGAAGAATTCAACAAGATCTTGGAGACAACACTAACAAAAATTTGCAGCGTGAACAGGGATGAGTGGGATTTAGGAGTACCAACAGTACTTTGGGCTTATAGAACCACTTGCAAGAAATTAACAATGCAGACTCCCTTCAAGTTGGTGTATGGTCTCGAAGTCATTGTCCTAATGGAATACCTGGTGCCAAGACTAATAATTATTTCCTTTATAGATATGGATGACACTGGCATTTTTCAAGAGAGGCTTGCACAGTTGGTCGAACTTGAAGAAGATAGATTTATTGCAGGATTCCACCAACATGTACAGAAAGAAAGAGAGAAGGCCTATCATGACAGACACATCAAGAGGAAGACATTCAAGCAAGGTGATGTAGTACTGGTATATGACAATAAGCTCAAGAAGAATCTTGGGAAGCTCATAATTCTTTGGCTTGGGCCATAAGAGATCACCTATGTTGTAGAAGGAGGAGATGCGCAGTTAAAGACTTTAAAGGGAGAATGGAAGGAAGGATTAGTGAATGGGAGATGGTTGAAGTTATATTATGACAACCATTTGCCACACAGATCCAACTAAAATCATAAGGAAAAGGGTCTAGGTACCAGGTGCAGTTGAAACTGGGTACCACACACAGAAAAAAAAAAACAAAAAAAAAAACCAGTCTGCACAAGGAAGGAGATGAGGCATAGAGAAGAAAGCAGAGGTTCCACTACACATTCTGAAGTTGAAGTAAAACTGAAGAATCAGATCTGAGGTGCCTCAAGATGAGTCACAAGTGAGTGTTGGGGGCCTCTTGGACCTTGGTTATGGAAGAAAGAAAATATCAAGGAAGAAAAGGAAAAACGAGAAGTTTGAAGAAGACACAATGACTATTACTAGGTCGAAGTGAGCAAAAGAGCAGAAAAGATGGAGCAAAGTCCGAGAAAGAAAGAAGTTGGATGAGGAGATCGAAGATGACTGGTCAGCAAGGAAGAAGGATCATGGAAAACTCATTAAGAGGAAAAAGACACCATTAGATGCTTTGGAGCACCACGTGAGAAGGAAGGAAAGATACGCTGGTGAAGCCTTGAAAACATAGGTCAAGTTGACCTAGGGTTTGAGACACCTAGGGTTTTGGTATTTAGAGTTTTGACACCTGGATTTTGACCTAAGGATGTCGGTGAGTGATTGTAATGTATAAATAAGAACCCATGTAAGGGAAGAGGGTTGGTTTGAGTTTGTTGGATCTAGTTGTATTGTTTTGACATGAGTGATTATTGTTGTGAGAGAGAGAAGAGTTGAGTACAAGAGCTTTTTGGTGTTGTAATATATTAAGATGGTTTCAAAGATCAACCCTACAGATGGGTGCACAAGGAGGGGAGAGATAGAGAGAAGAGTATAGATTATTTGTTGGATAAGAGCACAAATCAAAACTATATTCTTCATCTTAATATATTATAAAGAACAGTTTTGTGGATGTAGCCCTAGAGAGACGGTGAACCACGTATATCTTGTGTCGAGTATGATTGTGGCTCTATTATTTGTCATTGATATATTGTTATTTCATTGATGTGTTAGATCATATCTATAGTTGTGCAAAGTAGATCTAAGTTGATAAGTAATATATGGATGTTGTATTGTTATAGTATTAGATCCACTTGACATTTCCCTTGGTTGTAGACATATCTATCCTGCAACCCCCCCATAGCTAGTTTCGGTGAGACTGCATCTAATTCGTAGGTGTAGATTAAAGGGCCAGTAGTTAGGGCTTGATGGTGTGCTCTTGGAGCTGAACCCTGGGTCTTCCCCCGTGCCAACAATTTTCTTATTCATTTCTCGTTATTATTTGAATGTTATCACAAGTTGATTTCAATGGTTAAAGAATGGATCTAAGTACTATAGAGATATACTTGATGTCGAATTATTTATAACTCCCTTAATCATACAAGTCTTGGCTATGCTTCCGGTGAGACCTCATTCCCTCATGGAAGGTTAAAAATGTCAACATTCCTAGACTAGAACGAAATATTTATGGTGGTAATTGCAAAGAACCTTGGTCTCGATCTTGCACCAACATAAAATAAAAATTTCTATTCCTAAGCCAGGATCATCCTCAGGAGTCTATTTAGATCTAATATACTCTTGAGTATGATCCCTATCATAGATTTCCTTTGTTTATTAAAGTGCATATTCTGTGTCCTTTCGGTGTGTCAGTTGGGTATTATCATATCCAACAAGGGGATCATGGATGATTTGTTAAAGGTGGAGGAAATATTTCAATTTCCTCCCTTGCACAATATTCGTTAGTTACAAAGTCTTCAAGGAAAGGCTAATTTCCATCGACGCTTCATAGAAAACTATGTCGACATCACCAAAGGATTTAGGAAATTGTCGAAAAAAGGTGTTCCATTTGCTTGGGATGAGTTCATGCTATGGTATTTTGATGTTCTTAAGAACATGGTTATGTTTTCCCCTCTTCTTAGTCCTCCAGAATATAGCATGGATTTCTTGCAATATATCGCGGTAGCAAAATCCATAGTTGGTATGGTATTGGTTCAAGAATATGATAGCATGCAATAGAATGTCATCCATTATCTCATTCGTGGTATGATTTCACCAAAAATAAATTATTCCTGTGTCGAGAAGCTATCCATGGTGGTTGTTCACACTGTCTAGAGACTGTGACATTACATTTTACTATGAACCACTATGTGTGTACATCCTTATCCATTTTTTCCTATCGTCATCATTGGTCCATTGAAAAATTTGAGAATTTATTTCACCACATGACACCTACGTTCAGCTAGGGGACATTGCTATATCATCATAGTCATTGACTACTTTACGAAGTGGGCTAAGGCCATGCCTAATTTTGTGAATGATGGTGAGACAAAAACCTTATTTCTATTCAATCGGGTTATTACCATGTTTGAATTTATGAGAGAGATTTTCATTAACCATGGAAGTCACTTACAAAACCGAATGATTTATGAGTTAGCATCTAAATTGGGATTCAAGGAGCAGTTGTTTGCATATTATCCACAAGAAAATGGTCATGCAGAGACTGTAAACAAGTCTCTAAAAATCATATTTCCGTGTATTGTCAATAAGAGTAAATCTAATTGGCAATTTATGCTTTATCTCGCATTATGGGTGTACCAAACCTCGGTCAAGACTATTGAAGTATTATTACCTTTCCAACTCATTCATGGGGTGTAAGCGGTCATTCCTATTGAATGTAAAATTCCTTCGTTAAATATCACAATTGAGATTCTACCTCATATGACATATTGAGAAGCGTGTTTCATTCATTTAGAGAAGTTGGATGAGAAGCATCACAACTCTTCTACAACAAATGAGACTCAAAAAAAATGTTTCAAGTCTGAGTATGACAAGTTTCTACACCCAAGGGTGTTTTCCGAGGGTGACCTTGTTTTGGTTTACAATCAGGACAAGGTCGCATTAGGGGTAGTCAAGTTCAATTCAATGTGGCACAATCCTTACATTATGAGGCATTCCCTTCACAAGGGATCCTATGAATTATCCTATTATGAGGCTAATGTGTTGTCATATCCCAAAAATGGGATCTACCTAAAGAGGTATTATGCTTGAGAATTCTTTCTCAGACATTTCTACTTGATTGGAAGATTTATTTAGAGTGATCATTCCATGTTGAGCTCACAGATGGCACAAGTCATCACACTCAGAACCTTTCTTATGTCGCATGGGTGATTTATTCACCTTTTTTCCAAGTGGTTGTATCTATAGGTGTTTGTCTGGGTACAACAAAGAATGATGTGGTCGAGTATAGCATCATTATCAAACTCCTAAGAGATTCTATTGTGCATGGTATCTCATGTTTATAGATTTGCATGGATTCCCAATTGGTGGTGTCATAGCTAAATTTTAAATACCATATGTGTGATCCTACGTTGTTCTGATTATTCTTATTTGTACGTATTATGGAACGAAATTTTAATTATATTACTTATAATCATGTTTCAAGAAGTGAAAATTATGTGTCTGATGCATACTCTAACTATGTATTATAATGATATTTTTCACACATTTAAAGCAAGAAGAACATAGATATAAATGTAGATAAACACATTTTACACATAAGTAACAAGGGAAAAAAATATGTATATATCATTTCTGTGTTAAAAAATACAAAAATATGGATTTTAAGTTACAAAATTGCAGCCTCTAGCCTTGAATGTTTATCTATAGGCTAGTACAAAAAGAGTGTAATGAACCAAATTCTTAAAATATCATAACAAAAAAGAACTACATACCATGTAAAGAATGTGAGCATGGAGCACAAAAACATGATATATAAGTTATAAATTATACAATAAATCCTTAAATAATAGGATAACCTCATCCACATAACCAAATACATCTATACATCACAATTCACTTGTCTGAAATAATGAATACACGATCTCTATATATACTTATTCACACCTATACATGAAGGCACATTTAATATTATTCCGACCCTATTAAATATATTTTTACACATTACATGTACATTTAGCCCCATATATTCCCCCCATGGGGTCATATCATATACATTTAACCTTATATATTCCCCCCCTTGGGTTTGTTATTGCACAAGTTGTAGGTTGGGAAAAGCACGACCCAAACCAAAAAATGGTGACAACTAAGAGAACACCTACCCATTGTCACCTTAGATAGGTATTCCCATCACTTTAGAGTTGAAGTGATCACCTCAAGGGGGGAATCTGATGACCCTAGGGTTAAATGAGGTTGAAATTTATATGATGAGATGGATGCCCCTATAGGTCAAGTTCTATGTGGAAGATGGATTTGATGGCATGTCCCGGTGGTGGCCAATGATTTCCAAGAAGTATGAGTACCTGCAAAGGGTGATTGTACATGCTCGAGACACAAGAAAAGCCAAGTATGCACATAATACATTAGGCGGAAAATAAAATTGATATTAATTTCCCTAATTGCACCAGTAAATAGAGATATATATCAGAAAAAGAAAGATTGTTAGGCATGCTAAAAATATGTTAAAAGTCTATCAAATGATGTAATAGAACAGTTAGAAAAACACTAGTATAACTCAAGTGTAAAAGAATAATACTTTAGCATAAATGTAATGTTGTTATAGAAAAGTATTGCAGAGACATATTTGCATCCTTATGGATTTATAAAAAAAAATTTACAACAGAAAAATCAGCCTCCAAAAATCACAAGTAATCCACCCAAAAGATGCATTGAGACTAGTAGATTATAGGGGTAAATTATTAGCAATTTTTTACAATTGAAATGTGAGTTATTTAGATATTTTTTTAGGGTTTGTTGCATCCCTAGTGGATGTAGCTTTGTTTTATTACAACAATAATAATTCCTTTAAAAAGAGAAACTCCTTAGAGGCGTTACTAAGCTTTAAGCACATAGAATAGATTCCAACTTAGAGAATTTAATTATCTCACGATTTCACTTATCCCAATGCAATGATTTTATTTCTCCAATGAAAGGATATCAGTGCCTTTATATATTGGATTGTGCAGTAATAAAATTTAAAGAGCTATTTAAGCTACCTCCTTGGGGGTGTAATTCACTTTACTTTCCAAGGCAACCTAAACTAGCCAGGAAAAACTGTAGGAGGGTGTAAAACCTTTTACTCCTCCTACTATTCCTTTATGCAACAAGTTATGTCAAGGGAAAATGATGGGATTAGTGGGGTTTTATGCCCTTACAGTCCCAAAATATTAACAAATTAACCTTGCAACCAAGAAAAGAAGCAATAACAGGAGAGATTCCTTACCTAGTCCAAGCATTAACAAGATAACCTTTTTTTTACCAAGAAAAAAGAAATAAATAAGCCTACACAAGAGATAACACATCATCATACATCCAATGGCCAAATATAAACCATTACAAGAGAAAGTGACAAGAGAGATATGAAAAATTGCACAAATAGGGTGAAAATTTCCACCAAGGAGTCTCTCTCATAAAGGAGATTTATGATCCAAATGAGATACAAATGATATCTATGTATACAAAATGTTATAAACATAGTTTGTACACAAAATTTAGTGTAAAACACAATACAAGGGGCCAAAAACCCTTGTATTTCCCCTTTACAAAAAATAATACTTTTTAATTCATAATTTGCACATAAAATAAAGCCTAAAGTGAGACATCACCCTTCTAGGGTGACATTTTGGCACTTTCGCAAGTCATTGGATGAGGAAACGAGTGCACTAGGTGTCCAAAGGCCAAGTTTATCCAAGTGAACCTTCTCCTCCATGATCTAAGGCTTCAAACATGCCAAGTTTCCTCAAACACCACTAGAACCCTAGCCCTAATATGATGTCAAGACCTCAAAGGTGACATTTTGGCTTCTTTAAGCAACTCGTTTGGGTGATAGGGGCTAGGTTGGGTCCTCCATGATTTTTTTTAGAACTCCAAGGGAATTTCTTCATCATTTGGCATGTCGGCCTTTTTCATCTAACCTATGGAATTCAAGTCCCATGGAAGCCCAAGATAGGATTTTTCTTCCAAAACTATCCACCAACTAGGTCCCACAAAGAGAAATGGATACACCCTCCAAGGATATCAAGTCAAATGTGTCATGATGATTAAACCAAATCAATAAAAGATTCATCTAAGAATGTACATCCAAATCAATTCATCAAAATAAACCAATGCTCAAATACCCTATGCAATTAATCCAAGTTTAGGCATGGGAGGGTTTGTACCTCAAGATTAGGGTTGTTTCCAAAGGGGAACTCCTTCTAAGTCATATGAATGAGGTGTCCTAGATGGGGGGAATAATTCTGGGCACGGGTTTCATGGCATACAGTGTTATCTAGTGTCTCACTAATGGGTGCCTTTGTAGAGGGTGTGTTTCACCTTCATTTCAATGCAACCTTTTTCCAAGCCCATTTTTTTTCTTTTATTATTTTAGGAAGTTTCCAGGTTGAAGCCAAGGTGGGGCTTCTACCTAAGAATGACTCTACCTGTTCACATCATGCTTCCCCAAGTTTAAACATGTGTGGGGATTATACCTAATCATTAAAAACAATGCCCACACATGCTCCTCCATGGTTAGCATTTTGTTAGTATTTATTATTTTATAGATCCCATTAGTTTCTTATGAGAGACATTTCATTTTCCTAGGGATCCTTGGGTGAGCATATAGAAGGTTAATATTTTTCTTTTGTCTTTTTCTAGCTACAAGCCTCTGGGCCTTAATCCCCTTCTTCCCATGAAATGAGGGAAAACCCTTTCTTTGGTCAATATACCAAAAAATTCCAAAAGGTGAGGAGATCAGGGGATGAATTGTGGAAAGTGACAAGTATGGTTGGGAATGGCACAATGAATCATCAAGAGAACCTACCAATAGAAATCCTATCCCTAAGGGTGAACCACTTTCTAGGGTTCATTGTCAACCACCAAAGTAAAATATGGAAAAGAGAATAATGTCCAAGAAAATGTTACATAATCAAAAGAAATAATAGATGAAATTAACTCAAATGCCTCAAATACGGAAATGACACTCACCATAGTACCTAGATTGTAACTCATGGAGTAAGATCGAATGTCTTCAGGAGGCCAACTGATGTGGTGGATACCGTCCTAACAAACCTGGTGTTGTGATGGTGAGGTGGGTCTTTGTCTATCCAAGTGGACATTGCTATTCATGTTGTCTCTCGGTACTCCACATCTGCAACCTAAGGGACTCAAAATATAATCTCCCTACTTATCACTAGAATTTGGGGATAACATCTATTTCCTACTTGGGGAAATGTACTCATCGTAGAGTGCATGAGAACCACAACATCTCCTAGTGGAACTATGCCTACATTGAAAAATCAAACTTTAAAATATAGGGTGTTTATATCACCCTTCATCCACATACATCAAAAACCAATAAATGAAACTAATCTAGAAAAGAAAATTTTAGTATTTTTTCAAAAAATTCTAAACAAAAGATGAAATCAATATGAAAGTAGAGAAAAATGAAATATAAAATGCAACTAACTATGATGGAAAATAAATATGAAAGTGTAGGAATTCAAAATGACCTACCTACTTACCTAGAGACATGGGTCCCTAAAGATCAGGCAATGGGTGATGTCAGGTGAAGTCATACAACTAGTGCAACCATTTTTTCACCATCTCATAAAAGTATATCCCCCTTTGCTTAATTATGTAATACAACAAAGATAAGTCAAGAACGTAATGATCATGAGCATAAATAGACATATAATCAATGATGAAATGGAGCTCATGGAGATGTGTGCGATGGAGGAAATACTTCTAGAGAAAACATCCACAAGCCTAATCAATCCAACTTTGAATGGGACTATCATATCTAGATGATGGCTCATCTTCATGACTGAAATTGACCATTTTCTTATCTTCATGTGTAATAGGAACAAAAGTTAGGGAATATTAAATTGGATCTTCAACATGGTGCATTTCATGGGAGTCTTCTTCATCATTGAAACCATATTTCTCTGCGATCATGGAACATAAGTAATTTACTCTATGACATGTTTCAACAAGATCTAGTGTTAACAAATTAGTAGGATTTTCTTGAATGATGTCTTCATCTGCAAGGGATTGTTCTTCATATTCTCTTGAAATGTCACTTCCCCCTTAATGCTAAGAGGATATAAAGGATCCCAAGAAAACCTATTCATTTCCCAAGAAAGGGGAAATGGGGTAAGGAAAAACTTCATGTCTAGAGAAAAAATCCTCCCTTGGACTTAGAAAACATCGCTTAGTTATCTACAAATCCCCACCAGAAGTATCAATATAAAAGTAATTTTGATTGGTAGTGTATACCTTGGAGTGCCTCGAGCTGACCACGACATGTTGTCTATCAAAATATGAGCACAATGTCTAAAAATCCTCACAAAATAAATCTACATCCCAAAAAGGGTACATATCAAGGGATTGTTGAATATCATTGTAAGTATGCTATGAAAATTAATCCTTGAAGGGGTAGAAAAAATATGTAACCATCTCATCACTAGGATTCCAAACATATAAATCATACATGCATGAATACCATTTCTCTAATGATGAAAACTCAACCCCTTTTTCTTGAGATCTACCCTCGATGTCATAAATGGGGTCTCTATAAAAATGAAACGACTAAAATCCCATATACATCTCCCAACCTGTATGAAATCATCAATTTGTATATCAATCATGTTAGATAGGTTCTACACAATATCATCTGCATCATTAAGGCTAATCATTTCTTAATATTCATGTGCAGGAGGACAACAAGTTTGAATGACTTCACCCTCATCAACAAGGAGCAAATATAACAATGTCTCAACATGTTGTGCCTCATCAGGATTCTTATTTCTCTTTATGTACATGCACCTCCATTTCCTATCCATCAAAAGGGGCTTGATCCTTAGTATATAGTGTGTTTTTTCTCACCTTTAAAAAATATATGTCGTATCCAAGGGATCCTCTAATACTTCTTCACTTCCAAATTCATGGAATAAAGCATCATTAATATCTTGAAAAGGGTCACAACTCGCCATGTGCTCTTCTTTATGTGTAGGAGGATCAGAGGCATGGATTTCCTCATCAAGTGGAAGGGTAGATATAAGAACTTCGTATTCATAAAATGTATCATCCATATACTCAACATGAGAAAATTAATTAGGATCTTCGTCAAGATTTTATTCATCCTCATCTATAGGAAAAATTCTTTGCAAAAAACATATTTGATTTCTTGGAAAGTATCTTGAAAATTTTGGGTAGTTGGTCGATAATTCCTGAGAAATTATTCAATGAGATTTGTATAAGATGGGATACTCTTCAATATACATGAGTTTTCAATCCAACTCCTTTGACTTGATTCAAATGATGATACAAAAATTTTCATCAACACATTTAATCTTGAAGCATACTTCATATAATTGACGACATGGGTGACTGCTAGAGCTGGATCGCCATTAAATTTAGGGAAAATTTCACTCCACTCTGTAGAGAAATTATTTTGATGTTTGGGGATATTTTTAACATCAAGAGAAGGGTATGCCTTATGTAATTCCCATGGCAAGTCCCATGAGGACATGGTTCCATTAATTAGGGTAATACCTCAATGGACTCGCCAAATGAGATCAAGGATCATCAAATGATGGAAAAGGGGAAACAAGGAAAGGTGGGTTCTTGGAAGGTGGAGCCTCCATATGAGCCTCAATAAGAGCTCATCAAGGGTGAAAGGTGAATGCCCTTCAATTGGAGTCTCTAGGAAATATTGGGTAAGGCTTTGGGATATTTTGCCAAAGTTTTTTTAGGGTTCATAAGAGGATTCAAAATCCTCGGCGACAATGATGCCAAAAGGTTATCAAAAATATTTTAGGTTGGGAAAATCCCTAACAAAACCACAAAATGGTGACAACTAAGAGAACACCTACCCACTATCACCTTAGATAGGTATTCCCATCACTTTAGAGGTGAA
>CBVK0100971736.1:0-13471 GCA_900067695.1 Picea abies
ATCATCATCATCATCATCATCATCATCATCATCATCATCATCATCATCATATTTTGAATAACTAGACATATACAAAATTTAAATATATATAATTTAATTAAAAAATAAACACTCCTATAAAAAACAGTGGTGGTTTATATTAGTAGATAGCGCATATTTCGGAGCTTGTTGGGTCATCGCTCGAATGACATTATCCTTCACTTGTGATGGCAGATGAGCATAGTCAGTGATGTTTTCAAATTTCACCCATTCTCCTTTGTCGTCACTGTTTTTTTTTGGTCAACTTCAGAATATTTGATCATAGTCTTAGTCATGTCAACATTCCTATAGCTCAAGCGAACTATTCAGGTATGGCTAGCTCAAGCGAACTATTCAGGTATGGCTAGGGTAAGAATATTGTATGGTTAAATAAATTATAGTTAATTAAGCTATAAATTTCAATTATATGGGTAGTAATTGAAAAAGTTGTTTTTCGTTGTCATTCCAAATCAATGAATGAGATCTTATGTTCATAATTTCCTAGCATTTTTGAATGCATCTCTTTATTTTTCGGCATTTATTTAATATGATTACGAAATTACTATCATCATTAAATGATTAACAAACTTACTTGACATTGGACATTTACTTCACTATTAACCTTTTGTATTTTACTATATTAGATTTACATTTAGGCTCCAAGTTTTCCATATCTCCCATACACCTACTGATGGAAGTTACCATATTGGCAAACCATTTCATTATGCCCAAAGGAGTACAGCTATTAAAAATGGGCATATTTAATCATCGTTTAATCATAAATTTCAATAATATGGTTATCAACTAAAGATGTTGACATATGGTTAACCTGTTTACTTTTTAACATTTACTTAATATGATTAAGAAATTAATGTGTGACTATAAATTGTAATGATCAACAAACTTACTTGAAATTATAAATTTACTTCAATATTAATTTTTTCTCTAGATTTACATTTCTGCTTACACTCACCCGCCATAATTGTAATCTTTAGTATTCTCCATTAATAACAAGCGTAATAAATTCGTGATTCTTCTTTTCACAACAATAAAGTTAATTAATAAAATAAGTTTTATAATTTTATCTCAAGCTAGTGTTGTTTCGATTTCAAGCAAATGATAATAGTTTCATGTCGATATGCAAGACAACCCGCGGACTCCTATCCATATCCATATCGGAGATCGTCTCTTGTCATATATATGTGTCAAATCTAATACAAGGCAACTTGATTCAGAGTTAATCACATATGTTTCCACGAAATTAGTGTTGTACTATCCAAGGAGGATCTTGAAATAATCAGCATTTGATATCTCTATTTGTGAGCATATGATCTTAATATATAGCTAAAATGTATATATTAGCACAACTTACAAACTTCGAGTTTATGTTAAAATTAGGTTTAGTAAATTAAAATTTACAAACTTTAATTAGGATTTATGCTAAAATTAGGTTTAGTAAATTAAATATACTTTTAGTAATTCATCCGCCACGAAATTAGTGTTGTACTATTCAACGAGGATCCTTGAAACAATGAGCCTTTTGATATCTATATTTGTGAGCATATGATCTTAACATAGCTAAAATGTATATACTAGCACAACTTAGAAACTCTAATTAGGGTTTATGCTAAAACTAAGTTTAGTAAATTAAAATTTACAAATTTTAATTAGAATTTATGCTAAAATTAGGTTTAGTAAATTAAATATATCTTTTGTAGTTCATCCACCACAATTATGTGATTGTGCTAGCATTCTCCATTCTTATTAAAAAAAAATGTGACATACACATTGAATTATGTGGTGGACTCTACACTAAACTCCAATAATAAAATAAGTTTTATTTAATTTATTATATTGATCAATAAACCAAAGCGTTGTTAGCTTCCATGACCTTTCACTCTTGTACTCAAAATGAATTGTATCTTGTACTCAAAATGAATTGTATCTTTGCCCAAGAATTTCAAACCTTTGCGCAAGAGTAACTTTGCCCAAGAATTTCAAACCTTTTTCATATTGTGTTGTTTGAGGATCACACTCAGTACACCCAGGAGTGACCAATCATTCACAAAGTTGATCAACCTATAGCTATATTAGCCATCTTGGTATTTTAGTTCTTCTCTAATGTGTTGTGCCCAAAATTCCTCTTCCAAAACCGCTTAAACCAACTCTTCTATTTATATCTTCTCTAAAACTATATAAAGGTAAGCTATCTCCAAACTATGACAAACCCTCATACTCGGATGAATACAACTTCCAAAATAATTATCATGAATCTTAACCATGATTCGACACTAATAAGAGTTATGATTGGGAAGTGCACAATCAATCCAACTCGTTGGATAAGATATGCATAAAACAAGTCCAACAAGACGAAGATATAAATGGTGATCTCTCATAAGTATTATGTGTTTTTTTTATTTGCATTGAGCCTGGGTAATGAGGCTCTATCAAACTTACATTCCATAAGGTTTTAGTAATGAGGCTCCATCAAACTTGCATTCCATAAGGGTTAGTAATTTATTTATAAACCCTAATTCTATTAGAAATTCTAAATAGGGTTTGAAAATGAAATACTTCTATGAACATTAACTGTGATTGTGATAATATTAATAATAATTATTTACACATTGCAAGTTAAATTATTCCAATTTAGAAATCAAATATAATTGTCAATTTTCGTCATTAAAAAAAAATTCATACGAATCCATAAGAATTTAAATTGCAGCTTTAAGTTAGATTTCAAAATTAATGTGGAATAGTGCGTAAAGTTTAGGAGGCTTTTTATATTTTCAACCATGAAAGTTGTGTGGTAATACTTGATACTCCATACATTAACAACAATTATATATATTTAAAGTGATTTGACAAAATAAAGAATTCTGTAATTATACAACATAAAATATTCTTTATTAATCTTATCTCGGCCTGTCTTGATATTACAGAAAGTAGAAAGGCTAATGTAATCAAGGCAACACAATTAGCATACACAAATTTAGAAAAAAGTACTGAAAGCATTTCTAGCGATAACAGGAAAGGTACTGCAACGGTCACTCGCCTCCTCCTACGATTCATCCCCGGTCTGTAGCGGAAAGATTACCCTCAACCTTGGATAGGCACAGAGCGGAACTTGCCTTGGAATCGTTAAACCGCCTGCTTGCTTCATATCCAGTCGGGACGGAACACCTTCAACTCTCCAATCAAAGATGTGCGTCAGCTGAGCCAATGCAAGTTCAATTGCGGGAATAGCCATGGGAGCCCCTGGGCATCCTCTCCTTCCTGCCCCGAACGGAATCATACTGAAGTCTGATTGATCTGATAAATTGATAGATTCGTCCTCCATGAATCTCTCGGGCTTGAATTCGGAAGCATCTGACCCCCACACGTTGGGATCCCTTCCTATAGCCCACAAATTCACCATTACTCTTGTTTTCTTAGGTATATAGTATCCTCCTACTGTCACTGCCTCTACAGATTCATGAGGAACTCCTAGCGCCACAGCTGGATATAATCGTAGTGTCTCTTTCACCACGCAATGGAGGTATTTCATGCTTCCCAGATCGGACTCATTCACTTTGCGATGTTTGCCGACTACCCATTCGATTTCTTCCCGCAAACTCTTCACTGCACGCGGATGTCTGATCAGCTCACTCATTGCCCATTCTAAAGTAGTTGATGTCATCTCCACCCCACCGGCGAACATGTCCTGCACAAATACAAATACAATTAATGCAAAAGATTGATTAATTTAAGCTTAAGAATGGGGATCGTTAAAAAATAGCGGCGGCCGCAGAGGTATACAAGAACAAGAGCCTTGATGGTTTCCCGTGTGATTTTGGTGTCGGCCTCAGCCATCTGGAGCAGCACATCGACAAAATCTTTAACATGAATCTCTTCCTCTTTCTGGCCGTTCGAGGCCGTGGCCATGCGATGAGCAACGTGGTCGTCTATTATTTTCTCAGCGAATTCATCAAATGTTCTATGGGTTTTCTTCATGCGCCGGTTGATACCTTGCAAATCCAGCCAATCCAAGTAAGGAATAAAGTCTCCAATGTTAAAAGCTCCCGCGGTAGTTATCATCTCTACCAACAGATCCTTAAACCCTTTGAAATCGCCACCCAAATCATCGTCAGCAAATTTTCTCTTCGCCAGCATCCGCCAAACTATATTGGAGGTGAGAGTAGAGATGGCCTTGCTCACATCCACGGCAACGGTGCCGCTCTTGCTCTTCTCCCAAATGGAATGAATCATGAGAGATAACTCTTCCTCTCGGACGTGCTTGAAGGACTCCATCCTCTTGGCATTGAGCAGTTTTAACACGCATATTTTTCTCATTTGCCTCCAATGATCTCCATACTGAGCGAAGACCATATCCTTAGAATTGAAAAATATGTATTTCCCAGCGGACGTTGGAGGTCGGCTGGCAAAGATCAAATCATGAGTTTTGAGAAAGTATTTGGCCATCTCTGAAGAAGAAACGACGACGGTCGGGACAGATCCTAAGCGCAGAAAGAAAATGGGGCCATATTTGTCAGCAAGATCTTTAAGAGCATGGTGAGCGGGAAGTGCCAATTGGTGGAGATTTCCGATGACAGGCCATGGAAAAGGTCCCGGAGGCAATCTGGCGTTAATTCTTCTATTGTGCAATAACCATATGAAGAAGAAAGTGAAGACTAAACCAACAATAGCTGCTGTCACAGCACCTCCACCGGCTACTGTGAGAGGGAGGAGGGACAGATGCAAATTAGGAAAATCCATATTGCACACACTCTTTGTAAGAGCTACCCCGAATGGTTGGAAGGACGGATGAAGCCTCTGCTATTTAAAGCCGTCATGGGATTCAGAAGATTAGTTTGTCGGGATAAAATAAGACTATCACAGCCACATGATTTTAGTTGATAACGCCTAAAGATTTATTGAAAATGATACGTTTTGTACATCTTTGTTAATTAGGTAATGTGGTAATCACTTATAATGGCATTAATTAGGTAAATGTGGTAATCATTTATAATGGCATTAAAATATTAATTATATTAAGTAAATGTGAAAAAGTAAACAAGAAAACATTAAGTAAATGTGAAAAAATAAACAAGGAAACATAAGTATTAAAAAAATGCAAAAAAGTTATAAACATAAAATCTCATTCATTGATTTAAATGGATTACTACATCTTCAATTGCTAATCATAAAATTAATTTTGTAATTAAAAAATCATTAACTATACCCATCTTCAATAAATATAAACCTAAAAATATAATAAATAGTAGGGAATTTCAATAATTTGTTCCCAAAAAATTACACAAACGTGGGAAACAATAGAGTCGCAATAATCGATTTCGGAAAAGATTTACATCGACAACGTAGTTAAAATAAAAAATTTGATATGCGAGTGTATCTTCCAGAAGCATAAGTGCTCATTTTTTCTACGAACAATATAAGTAGTGTACCATTAAGTCAACGCAAGAACAGGGTATCAACATTATTAGCAAGTGCTCAATTTTTCAACGAACAATATTAGTCTTTCAACGTTCTATATCATGGTTTATATCATGGTTAATATCAGTAGATTATATTAGTACCTATTTTCCCTTTTTTTTCATATTTATGTTAAGAAGTATTAGTCTTTTTTCTTTTTTAATATTATAGTTAATAAGTATTAATATGGAATCTCAACAATTTTTGTCCACTATATTATTTAATAATTAGTTGTAATAATTTAGTTTACAATTAATTTTCTAGATGATAGTGAGACTTATTAGATTTAGTTGAAAAATTGTTGTATATTAGTTTTGTCTATGTTGAAATTTAATTCTAAGAAGTATTAATGTGAAATGAAATCTCAACCTAGAAAAGGTGACTATACAATAAATTTTCATAAAAATCTATTAAATCTTATTATTAACCATGTAAGTTTCATATATAATGTCACCATTAATTTAAAAAATATGTAAACAATCACTCACAAACTATTTCATCGCAAAACATAAAACAAATAACAATGATTATTTATACATGGGAGGGATACACATATTTACCCTTCCATACGTTCTTGTGAGGGATGCATATGCACATCTTCATTCATCATCCTCTTTCCATGAATCATTTACACACTCGCAATTGCTACCCTCGACGACAAGAATGGGGGGTGAAGATTTGTACATATTGGTCCCTCCCACTTGTTGACAAGTCCAAATCACATGTCAATGAGGTAAAGGGAAAATGCTTGATGCCAAGTCTCAGTTAGACTCACTCTCATTTGGTATGGTAAATTATGACCAGTATATTGGCTTGATCACCAATTAAGGATTTAGATTACAGATAAGGACAACAAATTGTCCTCCAAAGAATTCTTGTTAAGTGTAAATCTAATTAATTGAAAAAAAAAAAAACTATTTAATTTAACTATATCTAACGTATCGTAATCAAGAGATTTTTTAAATATAGACACATTAGTAGATGATATTACTCATTACATAAATATTTCATGATAAACAAAAATATGTGAAATCAATAATGCAATAGATATAAATCATAAAAAGTTATACATTGCAACTTCCACACCCTCACTACATCCATAAGAAACCACAAATGATTAAGTTTCTCAAACGACAAACACAAAAATAGTTTGTATGAAATATTACTCAAGAAACTTAAAAACAAATTGGATATGTAGAGTAGTCTCATACACAAATGACCACTTTTATGGTCTCCAAAATGCCTTATGTTCTTTATAGCATGAGATAAGAATATCATCAATATTACATCAAGAAAACTTCCTCCTCTCTTATGTGGAGCTCTCTTTTATAGAATAAGAGAGACTTTTCAAATTATGTAACTGTTAAGAATGCAGTTACATATCTTCATTTCAACTACTTTTTCTTGATCTATAATTTGAACACAATTCATAATTCATTGTAAAGTATTTAGAAATATAAAATTATGAGTATTTATCTTAAGCAATATAATATCATATATAATATCATAGGCAAGGTTATTATAAAAAAAAAAATGTAATAAGTGTCACTTTTAACCACTTGAACCTAATATAAATAATTGGTTGTTCATTTCATTGTTATCTATTTGTACTATTTTTATCATAAAAGCCAAATATCCAACACAAGTACTAAGAATCTCCAAGTTCAAACATGCTAAGAAGTATAAACTAAATCTCATATCTATTTGTCCTATTTTTATCGTACAAGACAAATAGCCAACACAAATATTGAAGCGTCTCCAAGGTCAAATATGCTAACAAGTATAAACTAAATATCAACATAAACAAGCTTATTAAAAAAAAAAAATTCAACAAAATCCAATAAGTATAACTGCCAGGGCTTTGATTCTCGTACATAATTAGTTATCCAATTTATTATTACTCATTTGCCTTATTTTATATAGTATAGTCTGTCATGGCCAACAAAGTGGGTAATTGTTTTTTTAAGAGAACAATGTTTTTTTCTTTAGAAACATTAAAGGGATGAAGATGTTGAGAATTAATCATCGTAAATTAAATCTCAACATAAGAAAGGCCACTATACAACAATTTTTTTAACAAAATCCAATGAGTCCCACTCTAAGCCACTTGATTCTCATATATAATTAGTTGTAGATTATATTAATACCTTTTTCCAATTTTTATTTTTATGTTAAGAAGTATTAATCTGAAATGGAATCTTTGTCCACTAAATTATTTAATAATTAATTGTAATAATTTAGTTTACAATGAATTTCCTAGGTGATAGTGAGACTTATTAGATTTTGTTGAAAAATTGTGTATATTGGTTTTGTCTATGTTGATATTTCATTGTAAGAAGTATTAATGTGAAATCAAATCTTACCCTAGTCAAGGCTACAACAAATTTTCATAAAAATCAATTAAGTCTTATTAGTAACCATGCAAGTATCATAGATAATGTCACCATTAGTTTAATAAATATCTAAAAATTAAGGCATAACCTATTTCACCACAAAACATAAAAAATAACCATGATTATTTATAGATGGGTGCAATACATATATTTACCCTTCCATACATCCTCGTGAGGGATGCTCAGGAAAACCTTCAATCATCATCCTCTTTCCATGAATCATTTACACACTTGCAATTGCTACCCTCACCCACAAGAATGGGTGGTGAGGATTTGTACATATTCATCCCTCCCACTTGTTGATGGGTCCAAATGGCATGTCAATTGGGTAAATGGAAAATGATCGATGTTGAGTCACGTTTAGACTCACTATCATTTGGTATGGTAAATTCAGACCAATATGTGGGCTTGGTTTCCACTTAAGGATTTAGGTTACAAACAATGGGGAAAAATTGTTCTCCAAAGAATTCTTCCTAAATGTAAAACTAACTTATTAAAAAAATATTAAAAATCATGTAATTTAACTATATCTAACCTATCCTAATCATGATATTTTTTAAAATATAGACAAATTATTAGATGATATTAATCATTACATAAATATTTCATGACAAACAACAATATGTGAAATCAATAATGTAATAGATATAAATCATAAATAGTTATCGATTACAACTCTAACACCATCAATGCATCCATAACCAGAATACCATAATAAAATTATATTTGAAGGTCTACCTCTAAATGTTGCATGGACTATCAGAAAGAAAATAATGGTTATAAAAGAGCATGCAAGGAACAACACAAGAGATAGGATGGATTATATCTAAGCAGGATTTATTTCGATAACTCCACAATTGGGTTCTTTGATGGAGTTGTTGCTGGAGGTATATCTGGAGTTGGCTTGCTTCTCAAGTTAAATACAGATCATGTGTACAAGGATTGTTTTTGTAGGAGGTGAAGGAAACAACATCAAAGAAGATACCTTGGGACTATGGGGCCTTCTCTCTTTTTCTAAAAGGCTCTGAATAGATCAGTTAATGGTTGCAGAAGATTTTAAAGTGGTTCTAGACTGATTTGTTGTAAAAACAAATTTGGAAATTATATCCCTTTCCCCATGTAAAGAGAAGATCCTAGATCTGAAAATACATTTCACTGGGATAAAATGAATGCATACGCACAGGAAATAAAACTATGGGGGAGACTCTCTCTCCAAAAGATCTTTGGTTTTCCCTATTGGTTGGATGCATTTCGAGGATTCCCACATGGGATTTGTGATCAGTGCAGAGCATTACTATATTTTCTAAAGTACTCCATCCTTTTGTATATTCCATTTTGGACAAGAAAGTTCCATTTTGATATGTTTTTTTTTTAAATGTACACAGTTGCAACTTGCAAATCTCTATATGGAATGAAGAACTAATATGATATATAAGGCAGTATAAGAACAACATCAAGGATGTTATGTGATGCAATCTATACTTCTATATAGACCCCAATGTAATAGAAAGTTTCTCTTGATTCAATAATGAATAACAGTGAAACTTCTTTTTCTGCATGAAAAAAAAACAACAACTTGAATTGGGCTAATAGTTCATAACACATGCTTCTTTTAAAGAGGTTACAAGTTTAAATTCAGAGGGGGTAAGGTAACTATACCTTTATAGAATTTACCATTACTTATTTGTAAAGTGGCTTAAGTTCTTTAAGTGGTTTGTAATGGGAAATACATCCATTGTTGTGAGATGCCTATGCGTTTTGAGTGGCTTGTAAGGGGAAATAAATCCACTCTTGTGATATTCCTATGGGTTTTGAGTGGTTTGTAAGGGGAAAGAAATCTACTCTTATGAGATGCCTATATGTCTTGGGCTAACAATCTCTTAACCAATTAAAAGCACTTTTAGTTCTCACTCCAATACTAAAAAAAACTTTCATCCTGTATAGTATTTATAAGAAAGTGAGTCATATACTTTTTAATATCATTTAACATTAATCCTATACATGAAAGTATAAACTACCTCAAATTTCGTTTTAACGACTTATCTTAAGAAACAAAATTAAATATATTAACATGATAAAAATAAAAACTTTACTCTTATATATATAAACACACTTAAAATTTTCATTTTTATTGTTATTATATAAACTTAAATATCAAAATATAAAAAATACAAAGCAAAAGTGAATATATCCATAAATAACTAAAGTAAACATTAGATTTGTTTCATTTTTAATAAGTATTAATATGAAACAAAATAGAAAAAAAGATTCCATCTAAAAAAGTTTTTAACAAAAATTAGTAAATATCATAATATCATAGAAAAGGTCATTATACAACAAAACGTAGCATGTCTCGCTTTTAACAACTTAAAACCTAATATAAATAATTAGTTATCCATTTTATTATTATTTATATATCCTATATTATTATACAAACCAAATAACCAACACAAATACTAAAGCATCTCTACAGTAAAAGATGCTAAAAAGTATGAACTAAATCTCAAACAAAATAACCAACACAAATACTAAAGCATATCTACTAAAAAAAGATACTAAAAAGTATAAATTAAATCTCAAGCCAAATAGCCAACGCAAATACTAAAGCATCTCTAAAGAAAAATATGCTAAAAAAGTTTAAACTAAATCTCAACATAAACAAGCTTATTATAAAAAACGATTCAAAAAAATCAAACAAATATCACTATACCTCTTTTGAGTATTATTACTCATTTATGTTATTTTATATAGTACAAGCCAAGATGGCCAACAAAAGTGGACAACTATTAATTTTTTTTAATAGAATGGTGTTTATTTTTTCCTTTAGAAACATTAAAGGAATGAATATGTTGAGAATCAATCATCTTAAATGAAATATCAACATAAGAAAGGCCATTATATAACAATTTTCCAATGAACCACTGTAAGCAACTTGATTCTCATATATAATTAGTTGTAGATTATATTAGTACCTATTTTTTGCTCTTTTTTTTAATATTTATGTTAAGATGTGACATCCCCATCTGATACGACTCTTGTGATGTACAACCTGTAAAATCGCCCTTAAGTTTTTTTTTTTGTGTGTGTGTGTAGGAAGGTAATAATGACATAATACTCAACATCGCAATACGACGACGATCACGACACATGCAACTCACAAAAAAAAAACTTAACAACCTAACATAAAAGCATATCAAGCACTTGGAAGCAATGTACGACATTCAACCAATGAAGAATAAGAATGACTACCCGCCCGTCCTACCCTGCAATGGTTAGGACCTCCAGGACACATAAGCAATGCTCAAGCCTAGGTTCCCATCGATTTTGACCATTTAAGGTCTTAGGGATGGTGACTATTCTGAGGAACAAGGAGGTGTCTACTTCCCGCCCGACAGAAGCAGAACAAGCCTACTAAGCTAAGAACAATCATCCTAACAACCCAAAATTAATTACACAAGTAACTAGAACCCTTACAATGAGCAAACCAAGAACATTAAATGTTTACAAAACCAAGTACAAACATTAATTAAAATGAACAACAACACCCTCAATGGGAAGCACAAGCTAAAAATGACTTCGTCAACAACCCAACCATTAATCATGTCTAAAATAGTCCAACTGACCATCGTGTTTAACATCGGTTACTCATCTAATAGTAAGTCAAATTCAACTAGTCCATAAATTACAATTCTATATTAACATAAAAATCAACAAGTCTGATTGCAATTAGGTCAATGTACGCCAATCTAAATTAACATTTAAAAGTGTATCAAGTGAGCAAGTCTAAATCATAGTTGGGTCATCAACGTACCATCAATTTAATCCTTAATGCAATCATAGTTGGGAATGTCGTGTAAGACATTAACACTTATTGCTATATAACATTTAACTAGTAGAACTGGTCATTACACTAAATGATCAGTAGAGAAAATATCAGAGGCTAGGCATTAAAACTTAATATCATAACACAGTGATTTGATTGAAAGAGATATAACATTTACTCACTATACTTATTACAGTATTTCCTCGAAATTATAACATTTAATCAAAATTATATGACATTGACAAATAATATGGTATTTCCTTAATTTAGCAAGCTTAATCTCTACTTGGGGCAGTCCTCACTAATCTCATTTAACCATTAGTCACAATCTAAATGGGCAATTCTAAAATAATCCCAAATTACAATCTAACTATCACTTAACAATATATAACCACATTAGCTATATCAAATTAGAATGCTAAATATGACACTAGTAAACAATTAATTACACATGTCGTCTATCTATAGTAACTATATCAATATCTAACTGTCTATTCACATCAAGAAGGAAACCTCTTGACTAGCAACATTGTTGTAGCAATTAATGTTTACAGTGAGGACGCTGGGTGTAATCAAATTGTCGTAGAAAGAAGGACAATACAACCACAGAAGGATCAACTCATGGTCATACTACAACAAACTCAATCAACAATTTGATGGAAAAATGTGGTCCTTAAGGAAGTAAACACAACCATCCTTAATGGCATGTCATGGTAATAAAATCAGTGTGATAGTAATGAATGCAATCCATGTAACAGTAAACGAAGTATAAGTTCACACTTGTCAGTAATTAAAATTACAGTGCCAGGATTACATTTGTGATGCCATCAAGCGAGTGGTTGTACATTTAAAATGAAGTGCCATCAATGAAATTCCTATTTGGCAATAATAATATTTCATTGCCGGAATAAATTCATGGTGCCAAATCGTGGTAACAACAAGGAGGTAGATTCGTGACAGTAGGAATTGTGGTAATAAAATCTGGGTTACCAAAATCGTGGTAAAATAACAGCAACTCAGTCACATTTATTGGGCAAAAACCATGGGCATTTTAACAATAATCTATGTCATCCCTTAAAAGCAAAAACATGGCAATTACAACAAGCTCTAGAAACATTCTAAAGGAAAAATCGTGGGTAATTACAACAACACGATCATCTTCTTATTATAAAAAACGTCGTCATTCCGGCAAGTAAAGTTATGATTTAAATGGATAAAATCGCGGGTGAATTCTACTTCAACACAATCACAATTTTAGATGGAAAAATCGTGGTGCAAAACACACTCGAAAGAAATTACCTATTTTCTGTCATGAAATAATAAACAAAACGTTGTACCATCACACCAGAAGGGGATTTTGTTTTTCCTCTCATTAAATAATAAGAAATTTGTTGTACCATCACACCGGAAGGGGATTTCATTTTTCCTTTCATTAAATAACAAGAAATTTGTTGTACCATCACACCAGAAGGGGATTTCATTTTTCCTGTCATTAAATGACAAGAAATTCGTTGTGCCATCACACTAGAGGGGATTTCATTTTTCTTGTCATTAAATAACAAGAAATTCATTGTGCCATCACACCAGAGGGGATTTTGTTTTTCTTTTTTGTCATTGTATAATAAACAAATCATTGTGAGAACACACCATAAGGGAATTACATTTTTCCTATCATTAATAATAAGCAATTACTGTAGTAACCAAGGGGAAAAACACAGACAATGTTAAGCCCTAATATTGGCTCATTACCCCTTAATTGGGGCAT
>CBVK0100971740.1:0-10125 GCA_900067695.1 Picea abies
ATACACAAATTAGCAAATACATGCGCCAATTCCTGTGTCCAGACAGCCTGCCTCCTCTCAACAAACTCTGCAATCCGAATTCTCACAATGAATCGAATGAATACAATTGCCTCGTTTTCACATTCTCATAAGCATATTCACTGCATGTGTGAACAAATCACAACTGATAGCCAAACTGTCCCTTTCACCTGTTATCTCAACTAGATCTCCATTGGAACTGACATGCATGTAGTTAACCATGGTGAATCTTCAGTTTCCTGTGAGTTCACTGATTAACTGAACTCTCACTAGTGCATGTTTAGTTACAACTAGTACAACTGATATTAACTCACTTAACTACACTTATAATTCTATTACAATTCCAAATCACTCAGTTATGAATGAGATAATAGATTAATATTTATTGTCTAATTTAATTAAGGGAAAAGTAAATTAGACACATGTTTCTTGTTGACTTTTCAACATTTTTTACCATTGGGACATGGCTCGACCCTCATGCCAATTTTTTCTATACTTGTACTTGTTGTTTCAATTGTTGATAAAAATGATTGAGATAAGTTGTCTAATTTGCATTCATTGAAGAAATCAGTTATTATAAAATATTTCAAGATATCCATAACCAATATGTCTTGTTATACCGAGTTTGCAATTATGCATTTTAATTGAATACTTTTGATGGAAAAGGGAAAGGTTCAGACCTGTGTCTTTTAAAAGCTTCATACCTTGCTCATTTCTTTCCTTTCAATATATCTTTCGGTTCTTGGAGTTTAGTTTTGGGTAAACATATATATGCATACAACCAGTGCAATTGTGAATAATATGACCAATTGAGCTCATTGTTCATAAAGTTATATCAATTATTATTGTGTTGACCCTCTAGAAGTATAGTTTGGGAACAAAAGGATATGAATTTTAAAACAACCTATGAGAAATATTGATCCTCATTATGTATGGATGTTGTTTGGTCTAGTTTTAAACATGTAATTCTTACATATTCCATAAACGGTATAGAAGAAATACAATAGGCACTTTTTGACAACGACATATTACTGCTAATAACTTAGCTGTTTGTGTTAAAGAAGGCATAAATACTGATTAAAATCAAGCGTCAAAGGTAGAAGTTTAAATTGCATAGAATTTCATTTACCCCATCATACATGTCATTTTACATAAGTTATACTCCCTAATCCTATTCATAAGTTCATTGTTCCATTTTATTTCATGTCTATGTAGTTATAAAAAACGCATTTCATTTTTTCAAAGAAAGAATGAACAATAATGATGAGCAGAGATGGATGATAGTTAGTAGTTTGTATATATGAATAAAAATAGTTCAAAGGATGATTGGTTTTATTAAGGAAATGTGTAGGCATTAATTAATGTTTTTAAATTTGAACAATCCATATTGTAATTCCTGTCATAACTCACTTTCTGCAAACTACTCCCATTCATACAAATCCCATTCTCCATATACTTCTTGGTTCACATTTATAAAATAGAAATGGATTGTACATAATAAAAGTTTTCAGGACAGATTGCATATTATGAAAGATAAGTGTGGTGTGTGTGCATAAGTTCAACTGTTTTTTCCCTTGATTCACTTTTCCTTTCCATCTCCCCTTTTTATGTTGCATGGTTATGTCATTTCAAAGCCAAATTTAGTCATGTTGAAAAATGGTATTTGATGTCATATATGTTGTGCCTTACATATGTGCTAATTTGGATATGGATGATATAGATGATCTTTTTAAACAGAGGCAATAACTAGTATGGACAAAGGAAATAGAGGTAATAGAGGTGGTGGGCCAAATGCATTTTTACAAATAGGGAGGGACAAGAGGATGAGGTTTTCCATACATTTTGATGAAAAAATTGAAGATTTTAATCAGTTGGTTCATACTAGTTACATAAACCTTGCGGAGAACTCATGTTTTCAACCCCCTCAACCACTATTCATTCCCCATGTTCATCCCAATGATCTTCAGCCTCACCCAATGTTACGAGGAAAATATCTCTATGGCTAGGGTAAACCACAACCAATGAAAATGACTGCAGAAATCAACTCTATCCTAGAAACATGTTATATAAACCAATATGGAAGTGAGATAAGAAAGAGGCCTACCTCGTCTAGATGCTCGATGAAGTCCACCGTTAAGCACTTGAACACAAAGCTATTGTTTTCCCTTGACCAAGTTTTAGGAGATTCTTGGTCATGTTGACCTATTTTGGGACTTCGACAGCGTGTCGAAGACAGAATGCAAGATGAAGCAGAGATCTCCTGTCCTATGTGGAGTAAGGGTTTTGTGGCTCTGTGCATGTATATGACTAATTGAAGCTAATAAAGAAGAAGAGTTGGTGGACATAGCCCTAGGGCAGGGGTGAACCATGTAAATACTGTGTTATTCTACTTTGTGTGATGTTTTGATGCATTTATGTGTTATTTGCTAAGTGCTTGATAGAGATAGATAGATAGATATGTTTATGCTTTATGCTTATGATGAATCTGGAAGTTATATCTGATATAGGCGAATGTGCTTAGTGCTTAAATCTGCTAGATCCGATCCATTTCTTTATGCTAAGTTCTTAAATACATTAGATCAAGGTGAATGTCGCGATGTTATTTTTTATATGTGAAGTAGATATTGGTTAAATAATGATGAACTAACGGTGCTAATTTCTCTATTAAGTGTCATAATCAAAGATCTGTGTCCCATCTGAGGTTCCAGACACCTAATTCCTACAACCACCCCTGCCTCTACCTCGGGTGAGACTTCATCTGCTTTGTAGGTGTTGCCGAAAGGGCCGATAGTTAGGGTTTTGTTGGTGCATTGTTGTAGCATTGATCCCTGTGTTTGCCCCTGTGCCAACAAATGGTTCTGTTGACGGGACTGAAACTGTGATTGTTGGGAATTGAGGAAGAAGAAGCTTTGTGCAAAGATCCGACCTGAAATTGTGAAAGATCTGTGCGTAGATATGTTTCTCTAGTGCGCAATACTCTACTAGTTTGGCAAGATCTGTGCTAAGGAAAAGAAGTCTGATCTGAAGAAAAGAGGTAAGATCCAAAAGTTGTGTTCTCTAAGAAAGGAAAAAGTGAGACTTTTTTATTAAAAGAGGTAAGATCTAATATCTTTATGCTCTGATAAAGGTAAGAATATTGAAAAGTTCTAGATCTGAAATCTTTGTTCTCTGTAGATGTAAGATAAGTGGAAATTTTTGTTTCTAAAGAATGGATATAGGTATATTTGATAGATTCTATCCTAGTTTGAAAACTAGGGTATTAATAGATTAATATGAATAGATCTGATAAGAATACTGAAAAATATGTTATACCTATGCATAGAAAGAATTTTTGGACTAATAAGTGTATGTAGGATGCTAAAAATATTTTTTTGCAGGTTAGCTATGATGATCCTAGTGCATAGTACAGGAAAGGTTGGGGATCATTTAAAAGAAAGAGAGGATTAACCCTTTGTTAGAGTTGCAGAATACTGGGACATATTTCTAAGGAATGCCCTGGGAAAAGACCTAGTTGTCTTTGTTGCAAAGTTATTGACCATGAAGTATTGGATTGCCCTAGAATGATTACTAAGCTTGAAGAAATGAACATGAGATAAGAAAACCCTAAGGCAGATCCAGAAACCAAGATTATGATAGAATCCCAGGAAGAATCAGAGAAAGTATTGCTATAGATAAGAGAAACCCTGAATGATCACCGACATGTCAGATTATCAGGGATCATCAAAGAAAAAGAATGCCTTGAATCAAGAATAGGAGACTTTGACATTGACTGTGTTCTAGATAAGGAAACACAGGTGACTATCATGACAGAGAGAACATGAGAAGCTATAGGGAAGCCTGTTATGATTCCTTCACTAGAAGGAATAGGAATATTCAAAGGAAAGATGATAAACCTATGTGGAAAGCTCACCCAGATACCTATGAATGCCAATGGAAATTCGACAAGTGAATATTTTGAGATTATTAAATTTATTGAGAACAATGCCCCATTTACCATGCTACTAGGAAAACCTTGGATTGAAAGAGATCAGGCCAGAAGGCAAGAAGAAGAAAAAATTTTAGAACAAAAGAAGCAAGAGTTAAAAGAATTCATGACTAGAAGGATCACACACTTGATTGAAGAACAAAAGAACAAATCAAAGTTATTTAACACTAGAGACATGGATGTCGAAGTTGCAAGAACACTATAAGAACCACTAAAGATTGACATACCTATTCCAAATAAAGAAGAAGGATCACCCGTGACTCTTAGGAAAGGATATCAACAACACAAAGTCACTATGTCAAAAGGAGATAAGAAGTAGAATGAAAAAAGGCATGCCGAGACAAATCTCACTGGGAAGAAGGCTAGAAAGATAAGTAAGAAGAGAGTTAAGATTGACAAGTTGTAGAAGGTTCCAGAGTAAACCTTGCAAAAGGGAAATTTGCAAAATTGGAACTTCGTCGGGATATCAGAACAACGACACATGGCACTTCACCATGACGAAGCAATATAGTCAATGGGGACATTATAAAAGTTATACCAACGCTTCAAACATGCAGAAAGACATTTATGGATAGACAACTCACCATCCAACCATTGGGACCATGCCATAACGGAGAAAACATAGTTAATGAAGGCTTCATACCCATTGCAAGCAACATGTTTCCAAGTTAACTATTTATCCCCTCGCGCTATGCATCGAGAACACTTTTTCCAATCGTGAATTTGAGCTCGCATACTTGTTGATTTTACACAGTGGTCATTATGCTATCTCCCCCTATCCTATTGCAATGTCTAAGTTACCCTCCAAACCCGAGATCATTAACCCTGAGTGTGTATGTCGAATGAGTTGAGCACTGTCGAGAAAATTTATGATCGACCTCATGTCTGAGAGAGCCATGTCGATGTCTATAGGTGTACAAGCATCATTGATGAAACGACTACTAGCCTCTCCATCCACTTCTCGTGGAGCCGGACAATCCCGACCATCTGATGAAAAGCATACCAAGCACAAGCATGATCTAGAGAATGCTAAATTGATCCCAACCATATTACCTGCTTGTATTCCACCCCTGAGCGATGCAGTAAATCGGGACAATGTGCCCAGATATTTCAAATACACCTTGGTCACTGCATACCTCCCGAAGGGGATACGCGCAGTTTGAGAAGACCAAGATAAGATTGTGGAGTTGAAGTTTAGAGACTTCAACCTCAGAGATCACAAAGTTTACAACATGCTCACCTCACATAAGTACCTGACCCAGACTAAGGGGAAGAATTTGAAGATAATCCAACAGTTGTGGACTATGAACCTCACGCATCCACCCTGTTGAACATCATGAAGATTCCTCACTTCGGAAGACACCAAGAGGTGAATGCATGTGTCAAGTTACTATTGTCTTATTACCATGGAGGTTATTTGTGGATAAACTACCGTATAACAGTTGATCCGACATTGATCAATCGAATCGCAGGCTTGAGTATGCAAGGACCCGACCCACGGGAGTTTTACCCTTGAAAAGCCATGGATCACGTTCTAGCACAGTGGATCAAGGACACTTATGGAGATGTAGAGAAGGGAAAAAAAGGTTACAAAGTATCTTCTATACAGAGTGGTGCAATGCGCCTCTCCTGTTAGTTGATTGTAGGGAAGTTAGTCTGAAATAACCGACCCACCCAAGTCACCAGTTTTGTAGTCAACCTCACAGGGAAGTGTGTGGAAGGCCTTCAGATGAACTGGGTGAAGTACCTGGTGAACCAGTTGGAACTCGACTACAGAGAAGCAAAAGATCAAGGATATGAATTTAATTTTAGTTATCTTTTGATACTGATAGCCTTTATTTCCTAGGAGATGCCGGAAGGTATGACCTTCTCGGACATTGAGCCTTTTGAACCACTAGCTGCGAAGTTCAGTACACTATGGTACTCAAGAAACATGAATAAACAGTGGAAGTCAAATTCTTTTTTTCATACCTACTAATATCAGCTAAAGGTAGCCATACAGTCTGATCCTCGCATGACTCTGAACATTCTACACTAGTTCAGGCCTTTGATGAAGTTGAGCGCAGATCAACATTTTACTTACATCACAGTGCACACTAATGAACATAAGAAACAACTTTAGTCCTACTACAAGTTGACAGAGGAGGATTTGGAGGAGATCACCAAGGACTGGTCGGTAGAAATCCTTATTCCAACAGACCTTGCGGAGACATCTGACATCGATAGCCTAGAAACAATGCAGGATACACCTGGACCTAGCGGGGAAAAGAAAACTAAAGAGGTCCAAGAATTAGACAGCACATCCATGAAGACTACCTCCATCTCACCAGAGAAAGGGGGTGATGGCAAAGAGTTAGGTGACAAAGAAGTCAAACAGAATAAAAGAGATAAGGTTGATCCCCTGAAGAAGAGGAAAGGTTCTCCTTCGAAACCTTCCTCCCGAAAGAAAGAGAAGGCCACCATCACCAAGATAGAGACTGTCCTCACTTTCGATGAATTCGATTTCCTCATAGCAGCCCTGCAAGATGCTTCACTGGAAATAATAGAGAAACGAGAAGCAAAGAAAGAGAAGTTATATGATCGAATTGAGACTAAAATCTGAGGGGTACAACAAGCTCTACAGTCTAGCCGCGTAGTCTCCACTGCATTGGGAGAGCCAGAATTGGGAGATAAGACAACTCAAATCCACCTCTTAGCTGATATAGTCGAAGCTCACCTTCGACGAGCATAGGAAGAAACAACACAAGCCACCCAGGCTTTGACACAAGTAAAAGGGGTACTAGAAGAGAAACGAAGTGCTGTAGAACGGGAAAAGATTTCTCTCCAAGTGAAGTTTGACCAAGAAAAAGAACAACTACAAAAAGAAAAGGAACAATTTCTCGCAGAGCAACTCAAAGTAAAGGAAATGGTCAATATAGCACTTCAATCTGTGACAGTCATAGAAGTAAAGGTCGAAGATCGAGTACCACAACAGGTAGCACAACTCTAAGAAGTGATCCAGCAACTACAACAACGCATCACAGACTTGGAACTACGTGCAGTACCTGAGACCCCACAAGATGTAAGAGACCAAAGGGAAGCAACCGCCAGGAGTGCAGTTGAAAGGCTCAAGGCTCTTACCTCGGAATGTAAGCACCTCACTAATCATAGTGCCTAGACCTATGAACAACTCATGAAGAACCTGGAACTAAAGGAACTAGAGTCACAACTCCAAGAGGTGAAGTATCAAATTGAAAAGATATAGGCGCAGTTGAATCCCCTGTCAGCTGTGGAAAGAATGAAGTGCTCCCAAGAGCAATGCACTGCACAACATCAAATCCATACTATACAGAGAAAAGTTATGGAGGTAACTCAAAAAATCCAACTTGTGCAAGATAAGGCCTATCAATTATTTACAGAAGTGAAGGCCGAGGAGAAAAACTAGATCAGGTTGTCACTACAACTGAACAATGTCTAGAGGAACCAATCAATGATGCAGTCATCCAGGATTTCCCAGAATAAGAGGTTGTGGCACAACAGCAAGTTAAAGCGTCTCAAGCCAAGCTCAAGGCGTTCAAATTAGAACTAGTCAGACCAGAGTGACTTGGGATGAGTCACGGGTGAGTGTTGGGGGCCTGTTGGCCCTTGACCAAGTTTTGGGAGATTCTTGGTCATGTTGACCTATTTTGGGAATTCAACAGCCTGTCGAATATGGAGTGCAAGAGGAAGCAGATATTGTAGGATCTCGACCCCTTTTTGGGTCTTTTTTTGGGATTTGGGAATATGTAACGGGAATGGGATGTCGGCCCATGGGTTTACCCATGTTTATGCTTATTTTGTATGTATAAATAGAAGGCTAGAAAATGGAAGAAGTAGTTGAATAGTGCACAAGAGTTGTGAAACTTAGCTAAGTGCTAAGAGTTGGATCTGTGTGATCAAGAATTATAAGGCTTCGTGCATACTGTATGAGACTTGCAGAGCTAAGTGCAATTCATTGTAAGAGACTCTGAAGGATTTGTGTTGCAACGCAAGGAAGGAGGATCTAGCGACCTTCACAGATCTCCTGTCCTATGCGGAGTAAGGGTTTTGTGGCTCTGTGCATGTAGATGACTAATTGAAGCTAATAAAGAAGAAGAGTTGGTGGATGTAGCCTCAGGGTGGGGGTGAACCACATAAATACTATGTTATTCTACTTTGTGTGATGTTCTGATGCATTTATGTGTTATTTTCTAAGTGTTTGATAGAGATAGATAGATATATTTGTTTATTCTTTGTGCTTATGATGAATCTCAATGTTAGATCTAATATAGGTGAATTTGGTTTGTGCTTAAATATGCAAGATCCGATCCATTTCTTTATGCTAAGTTCTTAAATACATTAAATCAGGGTGAATGTTGAGATGTTTTGTTTTATCTCTGAAGTAGATATTGGTTAAATAATGATGAACTAATGGTGCTAAATTCTCTATTAAGAGTCATAATCATAGAACTGTGTCCCAGATAAGGTTGCAAACACCTGAGTCCTGCAACCACCCCTTCCTCTACCTCAGGTGAGACTTCATCTGCTTCGAAAGTGTTGCCGAAAGGGTTGGTATTTAGGGTTTTGTTGGTGTGTTGTTCTAGCATTGAACCTTGGGTCTGCCCCTGTGCCAACAGCTATATACCTGCAACAAGCTCTCAACAAAAAAGAAAAGAAAGCATATGGTGATAATACAAAAGATTAGCACATTAGATAACATAATCCATTAATAAACATAACAAATATGCCCATGGATAATAAATCATATATTTTCAAGATATCAATTGGAAGAGAAAGGATTATTTCTATTAATAAAAGATCGGAAGAAGTGAAAATATTACAAACTTCCATGTTGGCATGGTTTGAAACCAAGAAACTAAGTTCTTTCCATCTGGGCCTCCACAACTTCAATCCTCCACCAAAGGAAATATCATAAGAGAGAAATAATGAGGTTCTCATTCAATAAGTGAAGAGATTGGGGGCTGAACACTGTGTTCAGACTTAAAGGACAAAGGGATGCAAACTCAATATGAAGTAAATAATTTCTCCATAGTAACTTTGCTCTCAAAGTTGAATTCTTTCTCCTCTTTCCAAATCTCGGAATTGGCCCATTTATAGACTTCAAAATGGAATTGAAGGGCTGAGTTAGAACGTTTCTAGTATATGGAAGGCCAAGGATAAGAGATCTCCTATCGTGACATGGAAAACAAATATTTCATTTTCATTTTCTAGCACAAATACCGATGTATGTAGGATGTAGTGGAGCAACCTGCGTATACACATGTTGTATAGTGTGCAAGATACGTACATGTGGAAAATTATTAATTTTTGTCTCTTGATTTTATCAACATGGAAAATAAGTCTGCATAGGGAAATGGAATAATTGCTTCTCTTAAATATTGCATAGGATGAGGCAAATATTGCTATAACACCCAAGCATCATAGACATTCTTCATCAGCCTCAAGTACAAGCCCAAACTACAATCAATGATGGATACAAAAATCCATCAGTCAAACTTCCATCTGGTGTTGGTAATTGTCCAACTATGTGTTTTCCTCTTCCTCCTCCACATCCTTTATTACCAGTTCAACCAATAGCTTATGTAGCTTCACATGTACACTCTCTTCAACTTCCCAAAAATTTTGAATCCTTGGCTATTGAACCTAGACCAAGAAAAAAAGAATGGCCTACCATTTTAGTCAGTTCTAATTCTTGTGAAACATCATCCTACACTGTGAAATATATTATGAGAAATTACTCTCTATGGTATTTGAGTCACAACCACAAAAAATCAAAACCCAAGGAAACTTGTCTCAAACTCTAATTAAACAATCAATTAGGAATAACTACCTATGCTAACTAACTTTCAGGAAAATGGAATAAAATTTCACTTGGAATCTTATGTTTGGAGTAGATCCTGTTATCACATAGGTTTGTAAAGGGGTGTTTTTCACTTAGGAGGAGACACCATAGAGATAAATGAGAAGAAGTGGGCTAAAAACCCACTTATCCTAAGTTTTTGGTGTAGGGAGAATCATACTAAGGGGTGCATAGATATGAATGACTGAGATATGCACGCTAAGATATACGACGCAGGATCCATATCGGACCCCCCCCCCCCCCC
>CBVK0100971744.1:0-10791 GCA_900067695.1 Picea abies
ATATATCTGGTATCTTGCATATTCCTTCACCTACAAAAGTTGGTGGTCTGCACTCCTTATATCCCAAGTCAAGAGCATCAAGAGTGGGGGTTAATGAGAGTGATTTCTACTATTCTAGAGAGGAAGGAGATATAATACATAAGACTACTCTATTTGACAAAATAGTGTATCTCCACATAGGATGAACACCTTAATAAACCACCAACACAACCAAATCAAATATATGTACACCAATGTTTTTACATGGTCAAAACCCTTGAATAGGGAAATAGACCATGGCCCCAATCAACATGGTCGCTTGAGGCAATATATTAATTACGCAAAATAAAAAATTGTACATAAGAGTTTCTTACAATTGATATTCAAAAAATCCCCCTCCATGCCCTTTAAATAAAGATCATGGACCAATCGAGTATTAATCCATAGATCAATAATTGATAGTATCGAGGAGAATATGAGTCATCGAGTCACTCTATGTTTACAACATATTGTGACCATTAAATTACATAGTTACAAATGCATACAATACACACTAAAGAAACAAACATTTACCTAAAAACACATTACACCAAGTTGATCTTAGTTAACTCCTAATTGTCTAAATATCCTAACATCCCCCCTTAAGAACAACTTGGAATAGTATTGAAGGATTTACAAAGGTGAAAAAATAGGAGAATGAATGAATCATTAAATCATATGCAACAACTTCCTAAACTCGTAGCATAGATCAAAGTTCAGAAAACTTTGATTCTAGAAGAGACTTTATGAAAATGTCTGCAACTTGATCATATGTAGGGAAAAAGAGTATTTCAAGAATGCAATCATGAATCACTCATGAATGATTTTTATAATGAATTTCATTTGCAGTTCAATGTGTTTGTTGCAGTGATGTTGAATTGGATCTTTAGTGAGCTTGATGATAGTCAAATTGTCACACTAGAGGGTGGTCATATGCAGTTGCTTGAATCCAAACTCTGAAAAGATATTTCAAATCCATAAGGCTTCTTAACATGCATTGACTACTTCTCAATACTCTGATTCTACTAAAGAAAGAGCTAGAGCCTATTTTTTCTTACAATCCCAAGTGATAGGTCCAAAACCAAGGTTGAAAGAATAACTTGTAGTAGACTTTTGATGATTAGGGTTGTCGACCCAATAGGAATTAATGAAACCAACCAACAAAGGAATCTCCCTTGAATGGTAATGTATCCCATACTGAATTGTACCTTGAATATACCAAAGTATCCATTTTCCTGCTTTCCAATGGTGTTCATGGGGTGTTTGTATATATAAAAAAAAATACCAACAATAAAGGAAGGGTGTTTGTATATATAAAAAAAAATACCAACAATAAAGGAAATATTAGGATGGGAATCAATCAAATGGTGTTCATGGGGTGTTTGTATATATAAAAAAAAATACCAACAATAAAGGAAATATTAGGATGGGAATCAATCAAATACAAAATGCTACCAACTAACTAATGGTACAAAGTGGCATTGACTTCGAGTGTAGTACAAGTGGTGACAAGTTTGACTCTAGACTAAAAGGGAGAAGGGGTTGATTTACAATATTCCATGTGAAAGTGGTGAATAAGATAGCATTCATACTTAGATTGGGAAAGGTAAATTCCTTGGTTTTCAATACTTGGAGGTGAAGGAAATAATGCAAATAACCTAAGTCTTTCATTTCAAATATCTTCTTAAGGTTGGATTTCACATGGGTTAAAATTTTAGGGTCACTACCAGTGAGGATAAGGTCATCAACATAAAGAACACGTATTATGGTGGCTTCCTACTTTCTTGATATAGACATTAGGGTCATAATGACATCTATAAAATACGATGTCAAGATTAAAGCTATCCATTTTAGCATACCAAGCTTGAGGAGATTTCCTAATACCATATAGATGTTTCTTAAGGCAACATACAAGGCTAGAGTCATTCTGAACATAACCAGGAGGTTGTTCCATATAGATTTCTTTTGGAATCCCCATGAAAGAACGTAGATTTAACATCCATCTAATGCAACTCCCATCTATGTGGGGTAGCCAGGGCTAGAACAAAGTATATGAAATTCATTTTGGCTATAGAGGAAAAGGTTTCATTGTAGTTAATTCCTTCAACTTGAGAAAATCATTTGGAAACTAACAAGACTTATATCTTTCAACACTTCCATCTAATGCATTCTTAGTTCTATACACCCATTTACATATTATGATTTTTTTTCCTGTCGAAATAGGAACAAGACCATTAAAGAATGATATTCTTCATTCATTGCTATGTCCCAATTTGGATGACTAGAATCTTATGTAGATGTTTTTCGATTGTGAATCTCTAAAAATTGAGACAAACAAAAGGAGACTCACTAGAAATATGAATATGTATGTCGTTGATCTATAGAATCACTGGAAATATCACAAGTTACTTCTTTTATTCAACAGACCCATCTGGGACGTTGTGGTGCTAGTGCAACTTCATGTTCCATAGACTCATTTGGATGAAGGTGAGAAGGTGAAGGGATATTTTCATCCTCACAGTCATTATATAAAGAGTACACTATAATATGATCATAAGATGTAACAAATTCCAAATATGGCTTGTAATCCCAAGATGGCACAAGCCTTGAATTAGGCTCAGAGGTCGAGATATTTTCATCAAATTTAACATCTATTATAATAATTATTTCATTGGAATGAGGTTGAAGAAGTCTGTAACCTTTGAAATATTCAAAATATCAAACAAAAATTCCCTTATGACTTTTAGATTGTAATGATTTCTTTTCTCATAAGGAATGTGAGCCCATGCTTCACTACCAAATACACAAAAGTGGCTTACATTTGGCTTAATTTTAGTCTATGCTTATAATTCTAATGTTATATTTTTAAAATCTTTTTTGGAAGTGTGATTTACTATGTAATTGGCACAACTTATGGCTTCCACCTAATAATGAATATTTAATCCCTTAGATTGGAGCATACAATTTTCCATTTCTTTTAAGGTTCAATTCTTTCTCTCAATAACACCATTTTGTTGTGGTGTATATGGAACAATATGTTGCATTTGAATTCCATGTGCAATGCATTAAGTTGTAAATTTGTTGGTCACATATTTCCTCTATTATCTATTCTTAACCTTTGAATTTGATGTTGACATTTTTTTTCTACAAGGGAGTTGTAGGCCAAAACCATGTCAAGAATTTCACTCTTAAGTTTTAAGAAATAAAGACAAGTGTGTCTGGAGAAGTCATCAATGAATGTTAATAAGTACTTTCACCCAGAGAAAGAAGGAGAAGAAAGTGTACCACATAAATTTCTATGAACAAGCTACAAAGGGGCCAAGGCTTGCCAATAAATATTCAAAAACACCACCTGTGCAAGAAATGAGAGGAAAACCAATCACCATATTGTGATTACATAGTTGTTGTAATGAACGATATTTTAGATGACCAAACCGCTCATGCCATACTTTTCTCAAATTATCTCTATGAGAAATAAAAACTGATGGGAAAGATGATGACCCAAAGTTGTCAAATTTGTACTTGACCTAGTAATATCATCAACAATTCTAGTTTCTAGAACATGCTTAGAATCTCTCAAATCCTTGATTACAACTTGGTGAGGTGAAAACTGTAATATTTTACCTTCACCTGAATGAGTGATCTGATATATTGATAAAATGTTACAATAGAGACTTGGGACAGATAATCTATCATTAAAATGACCATATTCTAACTTAATTATTTCATACCCTACAACACTAATAGATCCATCATCATCAACAAATATTTTTTTTGTGTTACAATCATTAAGAGAAAAAATGTCTTTATCCTTAGCCATATCATAATATGCTTCTAATTCAATAAGCCACTCATCATAAGAAGAAGATGATACTGCATTAAAGGAGAAACTAGAAGTAAAAAGTGCATGTCCATGTGAAGAAGAGTTAGAAGAAGAAGAAGAATAAAGTTTGATGTTGTGCTTCTTCATTGCTACTTCTAAGGCCCCCATTTTAAAAAAAATTAGATTCTAGATGACCATCTCACCCACAAAAATTGCAATGTATGTCAGTCTTATTACATTTTTATTTTGATCCTTTATCAACATTGGGAGTAGAATTTGGTTGAGAGGGTTTGGGACCCTTGTTTTTCTTGTTATTGAGAGTATTTTTCTTCTTTCGATGATTGGATTTATATTTATATTAGGCCACTATGGATTTATTATATGTACCTATAGTGATGATCACTCCAAGATGCAAGAACCTATCTTCATCTCTAATAAGAGAATAACAAAAAGACTCAAGAGAGGTTGTTGTGTCAGAAGTCGTTCTAGAGGTTCTCTACTGGAGTGAAAAGTAGATACAAAAATAGAATATGCACTACCAATATTAGAAATAATAACATATATACATTGTTCATTCTTCATATCTATTGGTAGTATTTAAGTAAAACCCTAAATGTTTCGAACTTAGATAAATAATCTTCAATGGAAGATAAATCATTGATATTTGAAGAAATTAATTGATTTTCGAGTTGGTGGGCCCAAACCAAATTGTGTTTACCAAATAATTTTGCATCTTATTCCAAGCTTCATCGAGGTCATTAATTCCTTGAAGGTGAAACTATAAATTAAGAGCAATGGGAATTCTTCTTAATCCAGATTATTTATCATTCTTATTATCCCATTTGAAATTATTGTTGACATCAATGGTGGATTTTTCTTTTCCCAAGGTAATCGAGTATAATCATTTCCTTCATAGTACATCCTCCATATTGTATTTCCATGAGAGTTGGTATTGGTAAGAAAAAGATCACTTGGAGTATCCATATTAAAATATGTAGGTAATATGGATTCAAAAGATGAACTAGATTGTCTAAATGGAAATCTCTTGAAAAATACATTGTTTAAAAAAAATGGCATAGAAAATGGACTTCGGATGTGAAAGTTATGCCATTTAAGAAAAATGGAATAAAAGGGAATCAAAGTGCCATGTTGAAGGTATAAGTTGACCTACATGGCAATGGATGCATAATGATTTTGTTGAAAAATGTTAAAAAAATCCATTCATTCTCTAACTTTTCCTATGGAGTTATGTATGAAGTAACCCATTTTTATAAAATAAGTGAAAATCACCTTTACAATGAAGTTACTTTATAAATTAAAGTTGCATGCAAAAAGTAACTTGAAAAAACAATATTAAAATTATATTATAGTGATTTGCTTTTATAATTTAAGTAAGACTTGAAATCAAGACGTCTTATTAAATAAAGTAACTTTCAACCAAGTGAACTAATGAAAAATATATATCAAATGTTATGAAGGAAAAGGGTTTGTTTTTTTCCTCAAAGTGCATGCTTACCCCCAAAACCATTGATTTTTCCGTCAAAAACTTCAACATTGTTGGACACAAAAACAAGCGAAATTTCCGAAAAAAATTCGAAACTTTAGAATAATGGAGTTGGATCTCAATTAGATTGCCCATAAAATGCAAGTTTTCTCTCTATTTCAATTTTGTTGACTTTGCATAAAGTGTAGGGAAAATAGTGTATGCAGAAAAGAAAACACAAGTTTTTGCTTTGTTTCTGATTTGCTAATATTGCATAGAGTGCATGACAAATAGAATACACAGAGTAGAAATAGTAAAAAAGTAGGAATAAAAACATTAAAACCAAAATATTGATTCTATAATTTTTTTTTAAAAGGGAATAATCCAACTTTATACTTTTGGATCTAATAAACATGGTCATATCTTGGGAAAATGTAAACCTTTTCGAGTGAAATGAAAAGTGTTTCCAACTAAAATTAGTTCTTTGGATGTAATGGAACAGTCCACTCAACCTAAAAATTAACAAAAATAACAGAACCCAGAAATGTTACAACATGGGTTCAGGATCTTTATCAATAATGGGAGTGAGTCTTTGAACGAGATCCAATACCATGTTCAACAAAATAGGGTATATCCACATAGGATGGATGTTACAACCTTATTTTCCACCCTAGGGACTCATGGAGGACTCATTGATGACATCAGGATGAGACACACTCTTTTCCCCTAGATTTCACCTATTTTTGAGGACAATTGCACCTGAACTTCTTGAAAAAGAATGATCGATCACTATCAACATAACTAACAACCCATGACCAGTCGCTAGCTATAATATTGTTGGCCTAGGACCACCCTTGTATCCTTCTAGAATTGGTGATTCATGAAGAGATCGACGTGATGAGGGGGTTGGATTTCCTTTTACTCAATAGGAGGGATTAAACCCAAGGTCAATGCCCAATTAGACTCCTCCCTGTTTCGTGTAGAATAATCCTTCGGATTAATGGCTCGACAATTGTTCGATGCGCTTTTAATCCTATTTTTTCATTTCTTGTGTTTTATTTCTATCTAGTGTGAGAAGAAAATTGAATAATTTTTTTTTAAGAAATATGTGCTCAGGATAACTCTTAGCCACATTAAGTAAGCAATAAATGGGTCTAAATTCCTCAAGCAATAATACAAAGTAAATTTTATCGTTTTATCAAATATTACTTAAGAAAAACAATAATTGATTAACACACATAAAGAAACACATACAAACACAGAAAAGTAAGAAATATTTTTGTACTTATCAAGTTCACATAAAATAAACTAATTATCAAAGAAATTGCATTTTACCAAAATTATCCAAAAAAATATTTAATCAAATTAGATAACTGAAAAATTATTTAAAGTCTTATTGGATGCTTGTATCATTTAATCACATTACAGATAAATCCACTTATGAAAAAGCATACATAGATTTGATAAATTCACCTTGCCTGTTTCCAAGATTCTAAATTATGCTTTGAGAAATAATTATCTTTTTTTTCTAATACAACATTTATTTACAAAAACTGTTGACTCCTTGACTATGGTCGATCCTACTATGTATTTAAAGTCAAAATGTCTAAAAATAGTAACAATTCAATTTTTAAGAAAAATTAAATAAAAATAAAAAATGAAGAAGTTGTTCTCTCTAAGTTGACTATTATGCATGAGTCAATTGATCCATTGGATGAGCCTCATAATAGGTTTCCCACTAGGAAAAAAATGTCTCGCATGTATGCATGTAGGGAAATCAATGTTGGTCCATTGGTGCATTGAGTACTTCCCTCATCTCCTTGGTTTTCTACATGTATTTTTCCAATTTGGAAGCTAAAGGCTCCAGGATGGTGATATTTCTCATCGCATTTCACATATATTCCTTCACTTGTCCCCAATCCATCATGGTGATTTTGTGGATGTCTATTTCATACCTCAAATCATTTATTATGTAATGTGTCATTATATCCTCTATATCTTAAAATATTTCAGATGACCCAAACTTGGGTAGTTGGAACTCTCCCATCATACCATCAATTTTCTCCATGTTTCTAAGATAGTCATTCCATCTATCTTGCATTTTTCTGTTCATATGAAAAACACTCTAAACACAACACTCTGCATCTATTTGTATCCTAGAAATGTTTTCATCAATTAGGATCCTAATTCCATTTTCTTATACACCTCATCCTTTCTATATCTCCCTGATATATTCCACCTAATGCGAAGACCTAGATGCATTTTTAGTCCATTTCAACATTTCCTTGTAAGTGAATGCACATGGCATACTTTTTTCTTGATAAAGGATAATATTTGACATGAAATCATCTCGATTCACCTTGGACCAGCCATATTCTTCCAGGAAGTCTTACCTCATAATCAACACTTGCTAAGTAGTATCCTTATAATAATCTAATTCATGTCAAAAAGGTTCCAATTCCTTCTTCATAGCATCTACCTCCATTTCTTCTTCCCTGGCTCTATCAATTGTGGCATGGGATATGGACATTCCTACACCAAACAATTCACTTACTATGGCCTTCTTCACATCGAACACAGTTTCTTCTAAGGTCATTATTACAATTCTATCTAGCGTTAACTTCCACATTGTTTGTGTTATTTTCACCAAAAACTACCTCTTCTTGTCATAATCTATAGATTCAATGTTGACAACCTCATCTAAAGGTTTAGGTATTGGATGATCACCCCAAGCCAACATGTTTTCTAGGATTCCTGGTGTATGAAAATGTTTTTTGATAGGAGCCTTACCTTTATTCATCATTGTTACATGTTTTCTCACCTCTTCCACTTCTTGGTATTTTATTTTTTCACTGCTTGGCTCATTAGTAGGCTGGCCTATTTTTCCCACTTGTTCGTCTACTTCTCCTTTGGAGTTATCGGTAATATGTTCTTGATCTATTGTATCATATTCTTTTCTTTCCATAGAAACTTCATGTTTCTCACCATCTCAGGGTAAAGATATAGTGGATGGATTGGCAATTTATTCCTCATTAATTGGGCAAGGGCCTGTTCTTTTGTCCTAGTATCCAAGGTTTCCTTCCCAATATCCTTTCCAAACTATTTTTAAGCTACAATATTCTCTTTTTTGGGTGTTACATCACTCTTATTTTGTTCATCAATCCTTTCCTCTGCAACACCTTCCAGTACATTTTCTTCTTTGGTTTTATGCAATACTTGTTCATTAAGTTCCTATGTTTTCTCACTATCATTAGCATCCATGGGTGTTTCCTTGTCATCATGATCAACTGGAGATGTGATTTCAAGGTTTGTATTGGAATAATTTATCATTGTGAATTTTACTACTACTACCTCTTCATCATCATCCTAGGTAATATCCACAATGCTTTGAGAAGGAATCTCTATGAGAGGGACATCTTTCAGAAAATTAGTTGGTGATTCTGATTTTGATTGGGTTTCCTATGTATTTTCTGATACTTTTCCTTTATCTCCAAATTATTTGTTCTCTACTATATTTTGTTGTTCCTTATCTCCCTTATCTTTCTCTGGCTCTGTACTAACTTCTCCTTATGTCAGTCCTCCTTGAGTAGTTTTTTTGACCTATTTACTTTTAAATTCTTATTATATTTTCATCCATTGTTCTTTCTCTTGGGCTACCTTACTTTTCTCTTCTTCAAGGGATCATTGATCAACTTATGATTTCATTCAAACCTCTTCCACTCTCCTTGCTTCTTCAACTTCTCTTTCATCTTCCACTCCTTGTACACCAATTGCAACATCTTTGTTAATAACCTCTACCTGCTCATCCATGGAGAGGGTTTTGAAAATAGCAAGACCTAGTGGAGATTTTCTCTAAAGAATCCCGTCCTAGTTGTGTACATTCTCAGTGAATACTTCATCATTAAAATTATCATGTGCATACGATGAATATACTACAACTTGTTCAGCATGTTTCGATATGAGACCTTTGGGATCACGTTTATGATAACTTCCATTCCCAAAACTGTATTCAAGATGACTTAACCCTTCATTCCTAGCTTGTGTGGTGTCTTTAACTAAATAATAGCCTAATTGAAAACCATAAGGAAAAAATTCTCTCTATTTGTCCTTGATCAAAGAGAAATTAAATACTTGCAAGATGGTTTGATAACAAATTTCTCACAAGCAAAACCTAAGTAGCACATATGTTGGTAACAGATGCATAGCACCAGTAGCTCCAAAGATTCTAAAATAAGTGCATTTTTTCCTTGAGATACTGATTCCAAATGAATGATATGATATTATTGGCTTTCTTGGATATCCTAAGGCATTCTTTCCAGAAAATGATAAAATAAAGATGAGCCAAGAAGAGATCACATATAATAGGATATAATCTCTTATACCTATTTTCCCATAATATGATAAAACATATGTGGAAAGGAAATTTATATACATGCCAACTTAACTTCATCTCAACAAAAAAAATTCTAGCACATACCATATCTAATAGATAAGAATCCATATGGAATGAGGGGACTTCACTTGGAAAAGGATTTTTTGCTTGATTGATCCAAGTGCTATGTTTTTTTTCTATGATATCACCCCAATTGAAAATGCCACATGTCATCACCATATTGTATGATAATGGTATCCAATCCTCAATGAACCTAGAGAAATCCTACTCACCATACAATCTACTGATTAAAACCATCAAGTACATGTATGATTCTTGTTAGTCTCTAACTTTGTTATGTTGGATTACTGAGAGGGGGGGTGAATTAGTAATAGAGCAATTTAATCCTTTTTAATCACATAATCCAAGTGTTATATCAATGTAGCATTATCATCCAATAACTGCAGAGTAAATAAGAAACGAACAAATGAACAATCATGCACATACACAGTACACTAGTGTTTTACATGGAAACCCAAAGGGAGAGAAAACCACATAATGCTTTTTATTATATGTCTTGAAGAATTACATTCATTGGAAGCACCAACTTCCTTTGTTTTCTAGCTGTAACTGGAAGGAGGCTCCAACCCCCTTGTTTCTCAGGCTACAACCTAAGGGAATCTTCAACTCCTCTATTCTCTGGCTACAACCAGAAGGAGGCTACAACCCCCTATGTTCTCTAGCTACAACCACCTGTCCTTGCCCCATCCAACTACCTTGAAGTAGAAGTAGAATGATGGAACCACTGTCACACTATCACTATGAGATATACCACTGTAAACTTGTACCAATAAACCTGAACCATGAATCAACCATGCGTTAGCCTGTACCTCAACCTGTAATCAACCTGTACCATAAAAAATTTCATAAACCTTGCACCAACCTGTACCAAACAATGTGTAATCAACCTGTACCATAAACAAGTGCATACAACCATGTACCAAGTATGTACCAATCATGTTGCAACTACTCATCAACTATGACTCATCAATATGTACCAACATCATCAACTATACACCTCATGTATGTGCCAAC
>CBVK0100971746.1:0-32382 GCA_900067695.1 Picea abies
ACCGAGATCTACACTCTTTCCCTACACGACGCTCTTCCGATCTCACAGCCTCATCTTTTGTTTTGTGCATTGCATCAAATAGTATTTCACGTTTTTAAGTGTTGTCTATAGGTTGAGCCATGACAAAAACATATCCTAAATAATTGGACATATTGGACAAGTTACATATACAAGTTATTTGAAAAAAATTAAAAATAAAAATTTTACCTTCTCTAACAAGATTTACTCCATCACCCCCACCACACTTCTTGATCGCCTTGCCTTCGGTACCTCCATGATATAAATACATGATATCCATTGAAATCCTTTGAGAAATTGTGCATGTTCGATTCTCAATCTCTATTGATTCATGTTTTTCTCAATATTCACTCATATCATGGGTCAGTTTTGCACACATCCCAGGATGTGTGCTTCCACCAAATCCCTTCCATTCCCACACTACAAATATTCACCATATTAACAGTGTATCAAAAAATTTTAGTTAGAACTTCTACTCTACTAAATTTCATGCCTCCCCATTTTTTTTTCACGATGTTTCATCCCCTTTGTTAATAATAAATTCCCTTATGTTCGACCCATACTCTGCATCATCCCCTTTGTTGATAGGGAGGGGCATTGAAAAACACCCTTATTCCCCTCGAGAGACAACAGTGAAGATTCTTAAGGGAGCATTTAGCCACATGGCCTCCAACTGCATTTTTCACCATGCAACTTGTGTCAGTCATTCATTGACGTGAGTCAAGTTGCAACTAAAACCTACATTCATTATTTTCTCTTACTTAGGCCTGGAAGTAAACAAAGTTTGTTTTGGGGAATGATGATTTTCTTACTCCAACTATCCACCTTCAGAACTTTCAACAATGGGGTTGAGGATGAGCTAGATGATAGTGGTGGGGCTTGTTGCCATCCCAACTTTTGGGTTCATTTTGCATGTATGCACAAAGGAGGTTATGTGCTCATTCCCTAATTTTGTCCATGCGAAAGAAAATGCGCGAGGAATGACATAGACTATGCAATCAACATGTTTTTGTTAGTTGTGTGCAAAATGTGAAGGATGCCTAGTACACATCGGTCTAAGAGTTTTGACAGTTGCACCGAAAAACATGAAGATGTTGCCTGAATCAATAAATGAATCATTGGGAAATATCCATGAATGATTACTACCATCAACATAAAATGATGTGTACAGTTAGGGATTGAGTTGGTGAAGAAGTTGGGATTTCTCTTGATGCAGGATGTCTACAGAGTGCTCGACAATAGAGGTCTGGCAAGTAGTTTTATTAGAAAAACAAGTGGAGCATGGGTGAAGGAGACAAAGCTTCCGAGTAGAGAAAGATATAAAAGGAATCTCCAACATCCGAAATAAAGTGAGCGAACTAGCTTGTGAGAATAGTGAGACATTCAGAACATTGAGTCTTTAGTATCGATCTCATTTGGAGCTTATTATATGTCTGCGTTTGGTGCAACACTTGGAATATAGTTATGTGTCTATTGTATGTCTGAGTGAATGACTTTTCACGACATGTTGTAACTTTGAGGATTTATATATTAAAGATAGGAGGTTATACGGTTGTCATATGTATTTATCATGAACCATGTATATCTATGAGTTGAAGATCTGTGTGTATCGTTTTAAGTCTTAGTCCTAATAGTTTATCTGATATGAGATGAAATGATGTCAATCCTAGTGACTTTATGTGTGTTTATACTTCATCCATGTTACAATATGCATCTCACATGAGACCATCCTCAGACATGGCTGAGGATTGATTTGTCGGAGGGTTTTCTTTTTACAATTCTCTATGAACATTAGGTCTAAACTCAATAGCATTAAGAATGACTACAAATGAATGCAAGGGCAGAAGATGATTCTATGGAAGATGCAGATTTAGGATGCTCAACAAATATTGTGAAAGATGTTTCTATGGTATGTCTTGGTGTACATAATATGTTTATGATATTCTTAGTAAGACGAGGATTCTTAGTTTAAAATGAGTATGAGTATACTTTACGTGAAGAGTAGTTCACAATAAATATCCATGATGTTGGAGAGTGCACTCACAATGTGGGGACAACTAAGTTAACCCAAACATGGGACCTTCCCTTCTTCAATGGGATTAATTTGACTTTTATAACTTCCAACGCACGTTGAACATAGGGAGGGTTTATTAAACTCGAGCAGTAGCTTAAGGACTCCCTTACCAAGTGTAGTATTTGATTCTAAATTAAGGTCCCTCATAAGTTAAAAAAATATCTAAATTTATGCTTTTTCTTTCCATATTTTCCTACGTTAGGGGAATGGCGACCACGTTGGGCTCTAAAGGAGGTGGATCGTGAATAGAGAAGCCGGTAAAAAACGCTAAAATAAGAAAGCCCTCAAGGCTCTTACTTAGTGTTATCTTAACCGGGGGTAAATGAAAAATTAAAAACCAAAAAACATGGTTATTTGGGAAATCAGCACGTATATAAAGAAATGACCTCATTGCGCTCTTGTGATATCGTTTAGATCATTCGGGCAAAGTTTGTTCAGACTTCTCTCCGAGTTCTCTTCGCTTACAAACAGACTTCTCTCGGAGTTCTCTCCTTTCTGTTTATTCAGATCATCGGGCAGCTGGGAAGCCATAGCCAGAGAATGCAAAGTCACTTTGAAAAGCTCAAATGGTGACTTGTTCGATGTCGACGAGGCCGTAGCCTTCGAATCTCAGACCATCAAGAACATGATCGAGGATACGGGCACAAAAAGCGCCCTTCCTCTCCGTAACGTTTCCAGCAGGATACTCTTAAAGGTCATCGAGTACTGCAAGTACCATGTCGAGGCGCAGAAGCCCGCAAACGATAAGTCAGCCATTTCTAAGGACGAAATCAAGACCTGGGATCAGGAATTCGTTAAAGTCGATCAGGCAACTTTGTCCGACATAATCCTCAGAAAACCTCATTTAATTACGAATTTGATTGTTTGATATTCTTTGAGAACTGGATTTAATTACGGTTTTGATTGTTGGTTACAATATCAGAAAACTTTATTGTATCAGCGATTCGATAGTTTCGTACGCTCTTAGAAAGCCCCAGTTAATTAGGGATAGTCTAAGAAACACGATTCAATTAGGGTTTCGAGTTTATCTTTGTTTTCCTTCTAGATTTGCCTTTGCGCATCTGCCATTAGGTTTTTTCGAACCTATTTGTAGGGTTTGTGCACTGCCGCTTTCTTCAAGGCATTTTATCTTTAGGGTTTCCTAAGTCTTCGAATGATCTTCATTAGTGTTATTCTTAATAGATATTTTGGGTATGGAATTACAGTCTTTTACTAAAATTTTCATGGCTTTTTTCTAGTAAAGTGCATTCTATCTCTAGGATTTCCGAAGTCTTGGAATGATGAGTGTGAGTTTATCTTTGTTTTCCTTCTAGATTTGCCTTTGCGCATCGGCCATTAGGTTTTTTCGAACCTATTTGTAAGGCTTGTGCACTGCCGCTTTCTTCAAGGCATTTTATCTTGACGGTTTCCGAAGTCTTGGAATGATCTTGATTAGTGTTATTTATTCTTAATAGATATTTTGGATATGCAATTACAGTATTTTAATAAAATCTTCACGGTTTTTTTCTACCCATTTAGAGTAAACTTCATTCTATCTTTACGATTTCCGAAGTCTTGGAATGATGAGTGTTATTTTTAATGGATATTTTGGGGTACTCAATTACAGTGTTTTACTAAAATTTTTATGGTTCTTTCTACTTACTAAAATTTTCATGGTTTCTTTCTACCCGAGCTTGTAAACTGGCGCCTGATCTCAGTGATTCATTTTAAGGGTTTGTGAATTTTTGGTCTTAAGTATTTGGTTCCATAGTTTTTTATAAGTATTTTTGGGGTACTTAATAATAAGGCTTTTTAATTAATAGTTTTTATTTGTGAGTTCATTTTGAATTATTTTTTAGACAAAATTACAGTGCTCCTCGTAACCCATTTTCTGGGATTGATCATTTTTTTTTTTTTATTGTTCAAAGAGTTTTTTTAATGGAAATTTGGGGACCTAAGTTGTAGTATTCCCTTAATTTGAGTTTGGGAAGAGTTTACTTCTCTGAACATGCATAGTTTCAACTTGATAGTTTTTTTTATTTTCTTAGTTTTTTGCATATTCGGGAGCATTTGCTGGGTCTGGAACATAAATAAATAAGTTCAATCTGATAGTATTAAAATATTTGGCCTTCTGTATTTTAAGTTTAATAACTAATTTATTTATGTTTATGAGCATCAAATTATATAGTTTTGTTTTAGTTTTTTTAACGATTTTCTACCCACATTTGCTGTGGCCCAAATTTCCTTTTAGGTGATTTTTTAGGTCCATTTGCAGGGTTGGATGCACAAGTATCTCTGAACTATTGACCTTGTGTTTTTAGCTTAAAGTTTTTTCATATATATTTCAGGACACAAAGTTCGAGGTTTTTCAATTTTTTTTATTATGTATAAAATTTATGGTTTTTTATGTATGTTTTTAATATGTCAGACTTTTGCAATTGAAGTGTTACCAAAATTTTATTTTCAGTGGTAACTTAGTGCTTATTTGCAAGTTTAAAAGGGTTTCCCTATTAGATGATGCATCCAAATGAGGGGGCATATGGAGGAGCATCTGAAGTGATAGCTTATTTATATTATAGATATTTGAGGGAAAACAGTTAACGATCTTTTTTAATTCCATATTTTCTTTTATGGATGTTTAGGAAGATACATAAGTGCTAGGTTTCTGATTATTTCGATATAATTTCTTGTTTCAAGTGGTTTTTGGAAGAACTATTTTTTTTTTCAGATTATTAATACTTTTGGATATTTTATGAAAAATTAGCTTATTAGCTTTTGGGTTTGTGTAGGCTGCCAACTATCTCAACATTTTAGATCTGGCATGCCAAGCTATGGCTGACATGATCACGGGGAAGACCCCCGAAGAAATGCGAAAAATATTCAATATTAAGAATGATTTCACTCCCGAAGAGGAGGAGCTCACGCGTAAAAAATATTGGGCGTTCGAATGATATTAGGAAAATGCTATGCAAAAACAGTATATATTTCTGTGCAATGATGTTTGGATTTGTTGTAGCCGCCCAGAATTTGTTTCGAAACTAGTAATCACAGACTTTCCTTGTTTGGATTCATTAACCTCTAATACTATGTTCGAGTGACTTTATGAGAAGTAAGCCCTATGGGGTTACTCTTCTCGTTGCTTAACCACTTTAATTATTAATATGATGTGAGTTTCTTGGAATGACACGCACTACAATATATATAAATATTATGGTGTTGAAATAATCATGGTAATAGTATTTTATTTTTAGATTCAGATAGTTATAGATTTGATTTAAAAAAAAATTGCTATAGTGTTGGATTGCATTTCTCTCTTATATCAAAATAGTTTAGATTGATATTCATTTGACACAATAGGTGTTCTAGGTAAAGTTATAGTGTGGTAAATTTTTAGTTTTGTTTTGGGAGTTGAGGGTGTATCCAATTTATTAATTGGCCACCTTGAAACATAATACTGATGGACTTCTAATTTTTAGGTGGGGTGTCTCAGCAATTGTACTCTTGATCATAATTCAGGGTTATTGTTAAAGAAGTTTGATATATATTTTTTGGGTGTTTTAGAAATGTTGTGTACATTGACTGGATCCATTTTTGCCAAATATAGGTTAAAAAAATTGTAGGCTTAATTGTTTTGGTTCATAATTCAATTTTGATATTAAAAAAAAAACTACATTTGTTTTTTCTATATTGAACATTCTTCTATGGCCTAATTACTTTTTTTTTAAATGAGTATCTACTTTTTTGTTTTTCAACTGATTATCCTATTTCATATCATTCTGATTAGATTTCCTCTTTTGTTTCTACTAGTCTGATTATGTTTTCCCTTTTGTTTACATTGAATTTAATTTTAGCTTAATTACTTTTCTTTTCAACTGATTATCCCAATTTGATGCATTAAGATTAGGTTTCCCATTTTAAATGTTAGAATGGGTTTTTACTATATTAGTTTGGAATTGGGGTTTATAGTGGACATACTATTACTTTAACATTTTTTATCTGAAATTTATTTTCTTTTATTGACAAATTATGAGTTCAAATAAATTTATGTTTGGCTTAATTAAATATTTTTTCATCTCTTAAAGGTTGTTGGAAGTGTTTGCAAGATAGATATGTTATTTTCACACATGGTCACCTAATCAATTTAATGAATTTTATGGTGGTTAATGATTGTAGTTTTGAAATCTGATTCATTATTTCATTAGGGATTTATAATAGGAAGGATTAAAAAAATTGCAAATTAGTGTAATATTTGTTGCATTCATATAAAAGAAATGTTGCCCACATGATAATTTTGTTTTTCCTTTTTTTTAGTCAATTTTTTTGGGGATTGGGTAATTTCATTGTTAATATGTCCTTGTTTCTTATTTGTTTGATATTAACTGTTTGTTTTTAGTTTTTTAGTTGATAATCTTAATTTGGCTTCTTAATTGTGTTTTGTTGCAATTGTTGGAGTCTATGCAATCCTACTAACCCTTGTAATATTTGATTCATAAACACAATTGACTCATTATCGACATGATTTAATTGAGTCAGTATTGCAAATACTCTTAATGATTTTTTTATAATCATGGCATTAGAAATGTTTCTTTACAATCATGGCATTTAAACCAAGAATTTTATTTTCCCATCTCTTTGGCTAAACTTTGCTCTGTCCCCTCAATAATAAGTTTCATGAGGGTGCCATATATGCTCAAAATAGTATCAAGAGGTCACTAAAAATGGAACGCTTGAAAATAAGTTTAATTAACAACATGAAGATGTCACTAAAAATGGAACATTTGAAAACAAATTTAATTTAACAACCCCACTATTTTTGAATTTAATTGATTGAAGCTAATAATAGATATGGGGAAAAGACCACCCAACCACTACCTTTTTTCTTCCCCTGTTGTGATATCATAATGCTTTAGTTTCTCCCTTAAAAAATCATTTTGATATATTTATATCCATCCAATTCTAAACCTAATCCACCACACTTTGACCTTGAACTCCATGTTTATTTATAATATTTTCCACCACACTTTGACTTTGAACTCCGAGTTTATTTACAATATTTTTCTCATTTTTACAATATGGTATTCTTATATATTATCTTGAATAGCATCCCATAAGACAATTAACATATCATAATTCAAAGTCAAAGGATTGATGGATGGGGTGGATTGCAGAGTTGGAACTTGTGCCGAGGATAATTTTCCTTGAGCGAGCCACAATTTCAACCATTGTTTTGGTGATGGGGTACTAGAAGAGGATTGTGGGGCGAAAAGATGGTTGGTTTGAAACCACTCTTGCCCACTACCACAATAGTGCATTAGAAAAAGGGCACAACCCAAGGACATATGGACATATGAAAGAAGTGTTTATTGAAGAGCAGCTAGTGCCCGTAAACTGAGCATGTAGAGATAGAAGGTGCAGGTATCACAGGACGTGCACACAAGGTTTAAGAAAGGGGCTTCTGTATAACTTAATTAGGGTTCATTCAAGACCCCGAAGAGGCGACCCTACTCAATGATTGGAACGATGCATTGAATCTTATTTTAAGGATGCAATCTATTATTTAAACTCAACTTTGTTTAGATGTGTATAATATGGGTACTGTCTATGCTTAAATATTTATGTAATTCAAGTTGGGTTGTTGCTCCGTAAATCTAACATTGTATACATATATAGATATCTGGAAAGGATCATAATGTTAGTGGGGATTTACTAACCTTTATGCTTATTTTAGATATGTTGGTAATCTAGGAGGCTGGGGTATAACGAATTTACACTTGACCCTTTAAGTATATGATTACTTTGTAGTAGGAAATAACTCAGAGATAAAATATGTTATAATAGTAGTTAATTTTGTGAATAACTGGAAAGCATAAACCTTGAAAAAGTTAATAGTGATGAAAACTACCTACTTATGATAACAAAACAAAATAACAAAACAAAAACAACTACCTACCTACTTATGCTCTATGTTTAATGAAAAAAATAACAAAACAATTATTGTTACAAACTGAAAACAATTTATTTTTGTTGTGATCATGGCAACACAGAATGAAGCTGAGATCACACTCGAGGATCCTAAAGAACCTAGGAAGAACAGTGAAGGAAGTTCACCTACCAAGGTTCTAGAAACCATGAGAAATCTCATTGTGGAACTGCAAGTTTTCAAAGAAGACAATGAGAAACTGAAAAAAGTCACAACAAGAATAGCAGGAAATAAATGAAGTACTACTACGTAGCATAGTAAGAAATAAGAGATCAAAGGATAAGAAGAGGTCAAAAAATGGGCTTCCAAAAATTTTGGTCTTGAAGGAGTAAAAGGGGACAGTTCTTCTCAAGCTACACCATCAACAAAAGACAAAACAATGAGGACACGAGAGCAGGCTGAAGCATGGTTACTAGACATAAAAAAGTGTTTTGATATCTACAACTATACCAAAAATATGAAAGTGGTCATATATAACCTGAAAAGAAAAGTAGGCGTATGGTGGCACGACCCGAAGTTGGACAAGGGCCTAAAGGAAAAACAAATGGAGTGGTCGGATTTTAATAAATACTTTAAGAAACAATATTTATCTTAAATTTACTATGAAAGAAAAAGAAAAGAGTTTTATGAGCTACAACTTGGTAAAATGACTATTCATGACCTCATAAACAAATTCCTAGAATTATTAAGGTTCATGCCTTATATCTAGGAGGACGATGTAAAATTTTAGTTGTTCCTAATCTTTTCACCAAAGTACTATAAGGACAGAATCAAATTTGACAACGCCGAGTCCTTAAGTGAAGTTTTTAGGAAGAACTGAATGTTTTACGACCAATAGAAATAGCGGTCAGAATTTCCAAAGTATTGGAAAGACAAGAAACACGACTGAATGAACCAACGTAAGAAGGGATATCAACCAACGCCTTTCCGGAATGCGGGAAAGTTTTTCCAAGGAAAGATTTTCACTCGAATAACCAAAACACCCAAAGAGGTGGTAAATGAGTTAATCTGGGAACAAAGATGTTTGGGTACAGCCCCAAATAAGTGTTAAAATGTTGGGAATGTGGAGAACCTCACTTAAGGAGGAACTTATAATGTACCTCAAAAATAACCATAATTTTTTTTTTTTCCAGGGCATAAATCAACTTCGTTTAAGCTTAGATTGGAAAAAACATGAATGAATCAATTATGATAGTAAAAGAAATCCCTCCAAGAATTTGTTCCTTCCCTTATTCCCTTCACCCTTCCATCATACTCAAAGTAAGGTGAGACCCTTTTCGAGATTTTGGGGTTCAGAATCCCATGACTTCAAACGCCAACCTTTACACACCAGAACTTCCGAAATCGCGAAAGGTGAAAAAGAGGAAAGGTGGGACCCACACATCGGGATTTCAAAACTCAGGGTTTTGGGGTTTCAAATGTCAACAATAGTGTAAGACATTTCCCAAAGTTATGAAAAGTAAAGGTGGGACCTGCTACTTTGGGATCTCAGGATTTATGAACACAAGGTGCATAAACACAAAAGGAAAAGAAAAACCTGAAATGCGAAAAGTGGAAGCTTCGGGGTTTCGGGGTTCGGAACTTCGTGAGTTCAAAATCAATATACACGAACCTCTGAAAGGAGGAAGGGAAGTTGGACTAAGTGTTCCTGTCAAAAAGTCAAGAGAATAAAAAAAAGCGCAAAGGGAGAGAGAGAACTTATGAGTACTCTCAAATTTTCATTTTCTAAGAGAGAACTTACTTTTGTTTTTTGGTAAACTGAGGGTGTATATGGATACGATATACTTTTACTTCATAGAAATCTGAACGCCTAAGGACTTAGGTAATTTACATGCACAGAGGGGAAAAAAGGATAAAAATTCTCTCTATTAGGTAAATTATATAATATATCCACTTAGAGCTTCTTTTTAAACCCATGCATTATACATCAATCGTACTAGATCTGTGCATCTATGAAAATACATAGCTAAGAATATCATTCCATCAGAGATTGGTCATTAATAAAGATGTTGTGAGGGATCTGAGTTTTGGTTTCCTAGGGGGTATTTATCTACAAAGAGGATCTGCCTCTTTGTCGTTAATCTCCTCTTTCCATAGAAATATAACTACAGATGTTCTTCACATATATTCCCCATAACAAACAGAAATGGAAAGAAAAATGTTATGGTTCCAATTTAATCAATACAATGCCTCAAAAGAAAAATCACTGAGACAGAGAGTGGACATCATTCTAGTTCGGATTTAATAAGACATCAAAATAAAAATACATTCATTCATAATAGAGAGGGGGTAGATAAAAATATATGAATCTAATCCTTGGGAAGACAAAGGGAACAACCACGTTTCTCCCAACCATAGAACAAGGCAGCCAGATCTACTTTCCCGATTCACCCCCTAGCGTAACCATGAATCCATGAGGGTGAATTTGGAAAAACTCCTCCTCGACAATGTCCTTCAAATTCCAATAGTTATCCTCTTGCCTCACACTTACTCAACAATGCTCATAACAGCAAGACAATTTGGTTTCCACAAAACTCCTCTTGCCTCACACTCAATCTATAGTTCTCATAACAACAAGAGCGTTCAAAAATCCTTTCCCAGCATACTTGGCAGCGTCCTCCCTCCTCACATATGCAATTTATCTATTTTTTCCCAGGTCTTTTCCCTCCTTTGGGGATTTTCGCAGCTTTTCTTAATGCCTGATTTTCAAGGGCTTCTAGTGGCCAAATATATGATTTGCAACTTGTAACTCATCATCCCAGGGGCAGTTCCAACTTGTTCCCCACTCATGGAGTCATGGTCAGCTGATTTTAACATGGTTGTTCCATTTGTCCTCCTGGAGTTATCATAATTATTCTATTGTGATACAAGTGTCATAGTCAAATAGTTAGTTGGGTCCAAATAGATCTCTTCCCAACAATCACAATAATTAAATACAATTATTAAATTCAAAATTTGGAATTGCAAAAAATGGCAAAAATTTTCCATATTCGAATTTGCCAAAAACGGAAATGAATTTCTAGCACAAAAAAATATTTATTTTGGGGGGATGTCACATTCTTTCCCCTTTCAGTAAAACACTATCCTCAGTGTTTTTTCCTTTCCTCGAACAATATTGGATGAGATTTCTTCAAATCTCCCTCCAATTCCCAAGTGGCCTCGTCAGGACTAAAGTGCTTCCATTGCACCTTTACCTGAGCGATGGCTCTGTTTCAAAGTGTTACTTCTATCCGGTCCAGAATGCACAGGGGTTCCAACTGGAACTCGCCCTCATGTTCCACTTACACCAAGTTCCAATCAATCATATGAGTAGGGTCATGAATATACTTTTTCAACAAAGAAACATGAAATACATTATGAATTCTTATATTAGCTGGAAGTGCAAGATGATATGCTACGGGTCCAATTCAAGTTAGTATCTCGAAGGGCCTACAAAACCTGGGTTCCATCTTGGCACAGTTCCCCAACTTCAATGAGCTTTTTTGGGCTTTGACCTTCAAATAAGCATGGTCTCCCACTTGAAATTCCAAGTGTCTTCTTTTCTGATCCACATAGCTCTTCTGTCTATCGTGTGCTTCTTTCAAGTTCTGTTGTACTTTCATTACCATGTTCTCCATTTCTTGGAGCATATCTGGTCCAACCATGAGTCTGTCAGCTGGGTTATCCCAGCTAATCGGAGTTGTACACTTTCTGTCATATAGTATTTGGAAAGGGCTCAACTTAGCCAAAGTTTGGTACCCATTGTTATATGCAAATTTCACCAAGTGTAGGTAGTCTTCCTACTTCTTCGGTTCTCTTCTTACATACATGCGAAGCATATATTCTATGATTTGGTTTGTCCTTTCGGTCTGTCCATATATTTTTGGATGATAACTCGTGCTGAAATTCAAATTAGTATTTATCCCTACAAACAATTCCTTCCAAAAAGCAGATGTGAATTTTACGTCTCTATCTGAAATCACCATTTTACGAATACCATGCAGTCTAAAAATTTCTTTCATGAATATTTCAGCAATGTTAATAGCTTTAAAAGTAGACTTTACAAGAATAAAATGTGCAAACTTATTGAGTTTATCGATTACCACCATGATAGAATCATTTTGTTTCTGAGATTTAGGCAAACCTGTGATAAAGTCTAGTGAGACGGTCTCTCATTTCCATTCCGGTACTAGTAATGGCTGTAATAGGCCGGTTGGATGCTGGTGTTCGGCCTTAAACTGCTAACAATCTTGGCACCTAGCCAAGTACTCCGTTGTTTCACCCTTCATATTAGTCCAGTAAAATAGTTTTTTGAGTGTTGTTATTGTTTTCTGGTAACCTGGATGGCCAGAGTATGGTTTCTTATGAACTTCATCTAAAATAGTTAATTTTAGCTCAGCTGAATTTGGTACGTAGAGTCTGTTTTTAAATCTTAGTATTCCCTCCTTGTCGATACTTATATCTAATTCATCTGAGTTTGTGACACAAATTTTCAATTCTGCCATCATATTAGTGTAATTTTCGTCATTAACACCTGTCATTTTGATTCTTTGTTCCAAATAACTTTCTTCTCTGTTGATATTTATCTCAAATAACCCATGGATTCTGCAGCTTAAAGAATCTACTACTTTATTTTCCTTACCCTTGATATTTCTAACTTTGAATTCAAATTTGCTCAAGAAGTCTAGCCACCTTCCTTGTCTTGCATTAAGTTCTAGTTGGTTGAACAGATATTTCACTCCGCTATTATCTGTCAATAGTAAAAATTTTCTTCCCATGATATAGTGTTGCCACATTTTTAAAGCATGTAGTACTCCTGCTAATTCTAAGTCATGAGTGACATAATTTCACTCGTGTTCCTTTAATTTTTGGGATTTATAACAAATCACGTGCCCTTCCTGAGTTTGAACACTGCCTAGCCCCTCTTTACTTGCATCAACACATACTGTGAAGTCTTTATCTGGGTATTCTACCTTCAATATGGGTGTTGATGTCACTAATTCTTTTAGCTTGTTAAAACTGTCTTGACACATTTGGGACCAGTTAAACTTGGTCCCTTTATTTTGCAGTGACGTGATAGGGTAGGCTATCTTCGATAACCCTTCTATAAATCTGCGATAATATCCGGTGATTCCCATGAATGACCGAATATCTTCCACATCCTTAGGTACTGGCCATTCAATAATGGCTTTTATGTTTTTTGGGTCTACAAAAATACCTTCCGAGGAAATGACATGTCCTAAATATTGTATTTATCTTTGATAAAATTCACATTTGTCAAAATTTTGCGTAAATTTTGTGTTTCCTTAGTGTTTGCAGAACTATTCGTAAGTGTTCATCATGTTCCTCCTTTGTTTTAGAATAGACGAGAATATTGTCGATAAAAACTACCACAAACTTGTATAAGTACTTGCTAAAAATGTTGTTCATCAAGCACATAAACGTGGCTGGTGCATTAGTGAGTCCAAAAGGTATGACTACAAACTCGTAGTGTCCATATATTGTTCGAAAAGCCATTTTGTTTATGTCCTAGTCCTTTATTCTAACTTGATGATATCCCGATCGTAAATCCAATTTTGAGAAGATCTTGGCCCCACCAACTTGATCAAACAGATCATTTATCCGTGGTAAGGGGTATTTTTTCTTAATGCCCACTTTGTTCAGTTGTCTATAATCGATACATATTCTTAGAGTATCGTCTTTCTTTTTCACAAAGAGGACTGGTGCTCCCCATGGCGAGACACTTGGTCTGATATACTCTTTATCCAACAATTCCTGTAATTGTATTTTTAATTCTATGAGTTCTGGTAGACTCATTTGGTAGGGTGCTTTTGATATAGGAGTTGATCCGGGCAGTAAGTCTATGGAGAAATCTATATCTCTCCTAGGAGGCAATTTTGGTATCTCATCAACAAACATGTCTTTGAATTCACGTAGGACAACAAAGTCTTCTAACTTGGGCTTATCTTATTTTTCTAATAGATTCGTTACTTGGATGGTGTAAACTTGACATCCCTTTCTAATACATTTCTTGAATTGCATCATTGAAACTTGTCTGACTGACACAAGTTTTGGTATGCCTTGGGTTTCTCTAACAGTGCCAAAATTATCTTTATAGCTAAGCATCTTTGTATAACAATCTAGTACTGCTTTGTGTTGTTCCAACCAGTCCATCCTAATAATCATATTGTAAGACCCTAGTGGTAGGATGTTCATATTGGTCCTTATATTTTGACCATCTAAACTGAACTCAAGATCAGAAATAAAGTTAACTACTTTTCTTTTAGTCCCTGTTGCTAGTTGTACAAGCCAAGGTTTTTCATGCTTTTGTTTATTAAGTTTATTCGACTCTACTACATCAGGAGTAATATAACTTAACGTAGCTACAGAGTCAATTAAAATAGAAATTTGAGTGTAAAGGATTTTACCTTCAATCTCTACCATTGAGGACTCATGGTAAGGGTGTGAGCCATACAAATGCGAGAGAGGTAAGGGTGTGGGCCATACAAATTTGGGTTTTGGGGTTTACTAACTGCCGATGAAAAACATCACACATCACCAAACGTTTAATTCTATAGTTACGAAAAGGTAAAGGTGTGGGCCCTACAAATTCAGGTTTCGGGGTTTACTAACTCTCGATGCAAAACATCAAACATCACCAAACGCCAAATCGTGAAGTTATAAAAAGGTAAAGGTGTGGGCCCTACAAATTCAAGTTTCGGGGTTTACTAACTTCCGATGAAAAACATCACACATCACTAAACGCTGAATTGCGAAGTTACGAAAAGGTAAAGGTGTGGGCCCTACAAATTTGGGTTTTGGTGTTTCAAATGTCGAATAGTAGCGTGGGAGATTTCCTGAATTCAAAAAGCACAACGACTTAAGAAAAATTTACATACTCCAAAGAATAAAAAAGGATAAATGTTTTCTTCTAACCTACAGAGTGTCCTAACATTTCTACTATAGGTTAAACCTATCCTGTAGCTGGACTGTCTCTCATTACTCAATTTGTATAAAATAAAGTTGCTTGGTACTTCGAGTTCGGATTTAACAGATACCTAACATCAGGTAAAAACACTTGAACAAATGAAGGGAATCATTACACTTCCTATTTAAGCAAATATAATGTATCAGATATTAAATCATTCAAACAAAGAATGGAAAATATTTTAATTTCGATTAAACACAAACATTGCATCGGATATAAAATCATTCATAATGGAGAAGGAGAAACTTTAACATATCTAAATTCCAATCCGTGGGAAGAAAAAGGGAACAACCACGCTCCTCCCAATCGTAAAACAGGGCAACCAAAATCACTTTCCTGATTCACCCCCTAGCCTGACCATGAATTCATGAGGGCGAACTTGGAAACTCCTCCTTAGCTATGTCCTTCAATTTAAACAATTATCTTCTTGCCTCACACTTACTCAACAATTCTCATAACAACAAGGTGATTCTATTTTCAATATTCTCCTCTTGCCTCACACTCAATCCACAGTGTTCATAACAGTAAGAGAGCTCAGGAATCCTTTTCCCAACATACTTGGCAACATCCTGCCTCCTCACATATGCTATTTATCCATTTTTGCCCAGGTATTTTCCCTCTAAAGTGCTTGCATTGCAGCTTTACATGAGCAATGGCTCTATTCCGAAGTGTTACTTCTCTCTGGTCCAGAATGCACAGGGGTTACACCTGGAACTCGCCCACGGGTTCCACTTCCACCAAGTTCCAATCAATCATATGAGTAGGGTCATGAATATACTATTTTAACAAAAAAACATGAAATACATAATGAATTCTTAGATTAGCTGGAAGTGCAAGATGATATGCTACGAGTTCAATTCAAGTTAGTATCTAGAAGGGCCTACAAAACTTGGGTGCTAGCTTGGCACAATTCCCTAACTTCAGTGAGCTTTTCTAGGTTTTGACCTTCAAATAAACATGGTCTCCCACTTGAAATTCCAAGTGTCTTATTTTCTGATCCGCATAGCTCTTTTGTTTGTCCTGTGCTTCTTTCAAGTTCTATTGTACTTTCTTTACCATGTTCTCCATTTCTTACGGAATCTCTGGTCCAACCATGATTCTATCAGCCGAGTTATCCCATCTAATTAGAGTTGTACACTTTATGCCATACAATATTTCGAAAGGGCTCAACTTAGCCGAAGTTTGGTACCCATTGTTATACGTAAATTCCACCAAGTGTAGGTAGTCTTCCCACTTGTTCGGTTTTGTTCTTACAAACATGCAGAGCATATCTTCTATGATTTGGCTTGTCCTTTCGGTCTGTCCATATGTTTGTGGATGATAACTCATGCTGAAATTCAAATTAGTATTTACCCTTGCAAACAATTCCTTCGAAAAAGTGGTTGTGAATTTTACATCTCTATCTGAAATCACCATTTTAGGAATACCATGCAGTCTAAAAATTTCTTTCATGAATATTTCAACAATGTTAATAGCTTTAAAAGTAGACTTTACAGGAATGAAATGTTCAAACTTATTGAGTTTATCGATTACAACCATGATAGAATCATTATGTTTCTGAGTTTTTGGCAAACCTGTGATAAAGTCCAGTGAGATGGTCTCCCATTTCCATTATGGTACTCGTAATGGTTGTAATAGGCCAGCTGGATGCTAGTGTTCATCCTTAACCTGCTGACAATATTGGCACCTAGCCAAGTATTCTTGTGTTTCGCCTTTCATATTAGGCCAAAAAAATAGTTTTATGAGTGATGTTATTGTTTTCTGGTAACCTGAATGGCCAGAGTATGGTTTCTTATGCGCTTTGTCTAAAATAGTTAATTTTAGCTCTGTTGAATCTTGTATGTAAAGTCTGTTTTTAAATCTTAATAGTCCCTCCTTGTTGATACCTATATCCAGTTTATCTGAGTTTGTGACATTATTTTCCAATTCTGCCATCATGTTAGTGTAATTTTTGTCATTAACACCTTTCGTTTTGATTCTTTGTTCTAGATCATTTTCTTCTCTACTGATATTTAGCTCAAATAACCCATGGATTCTGTGGCTTAAAGCATCTACTACATTATTTTCCTTACCCTTGATATGTCTTACCTCAAAGTCAAATTCGCTCAAGACGGCTAGCCACCTTGCTTGTCTCGTATTAAGGTCTGGTTGGTTAAACACATATTTAACTCCGCTATTATCTGTCAATAGTAAGAATTTTCCACCGATGATATAGTGTCGCCACATTTTTAAGACATGTATTACTGCTTCCAATTCTAAGTCATGAGTGACATAATTTCGCTTGTGTTCCTTTAGTTTTTGGGATTCATAACAAATCACGTGCCCTTCCTGAGTTAGAACACCACTTAGCCCCTCTCTACTTGCATCAATGCATACTGTGAAGTCTTTATCTGGGTCTGCTACCTTCAATATAGGCATTGATGTCAATAACTCTTTTATCTTGTTAAAACTGTCTTGAGACTTTTGCAACCAGTTAAACTTGGTCCCTTTCTTTTGCAACGACGTGATAGGGTAGGCTATCTTGGAGAACCCTTCTATAAATCTGCAATAATATCTGGTGATTCCATTGAATGACCAGATATCTTCCACATCCTTAGGTACTGGCCATTCCATAATGGATTTTATCTTTTATGGGTCTACGGAAATACCTTCCGAGGAAATGACATGTCCTAAATATTTTATTTCTGTTTGATAAAAGTCACATTTGTCGAAATTTTCCGTAAATTTTGTGTTTCCTTAGTGTTTGTAGAACTATTTGTAAGTGTTCATCATGTTCCTCCTCTATTTTAGAATAGACCAGAATATCGTCGATAAATGCTACTACGAACTTGTCTAAGTATTGGATGAAAATGTTGTTCATCAAGAACATAAATGTGGTTGGTGCATTAGTAAGTCCAAAAGGTATGACTACAAACTCGTAGTGTCTGTATCTTGTTTGAAAAGTTGTTTTGTTTATGTCCTGGTCCTTTATCCTAACTTGATGATATCCAGATCAAATAGATCATTTATCCTAGGTAAGGGGTATTTGTTCTTAATGGTTACTTTGTTCAGCTGTCTGTAATAGATACATAGTTTTAGAGTACCATTTTTATTTTTTACAAAGCGGACTAGTGCTCTCCATGGCGAGACACTTGGTCTGATATACTCTTTATTCAACAATTCCTCTAATTGCATTTTTATTCTATCAGTTCTGGTAGACTCATTCAGTAGGTTTGTTTTGAGATACGGGATGACTGGGATAATAAATCTATGGAGAAATCTATTTCTCTCCTAGGAGGCAATTCTGGTATCTCATCAACAAACATGTCTTTGAATTCACGTAGGACAACAAAGTCTTCTAAATTGGGCTTATCTTCTTTTTCTAATAGATTCGTTACTTGGATGGCGTAAACTTGACATCCCTTTCTAATACATTTCTTGAATTGCATCGCTGAAACTTTTCTAACTGACACACGTTTTGGTATGCCTTGGGCTGTTCTAACAGTGCCAAAATTATCTTTATAGCTAACTATATTTGTATAACAATCTAGTGATTCTTTGTGTTGTTCCAACCAATCCATCCCAATAATCATATCATAAGACCCTAGTGGTAGGATTTTCACATTGGTTCTTATCTTTTGACCATCTAGACTGAACTTAAGATCAGAAATAAAGTTAACGACTTTTTCTTTTAGTCCTTGTTGCTAGTTGTACAAGACAAGGTTTTGTATGCTTTTGCTTCTTAAGTTTATTCAACTCTACTACATCAGGAGTAACATAACTTAACGTAGCTCCAGGGTCAGTTAAAATAGAAATTTGAGTGTCATGGATTTTACTTGCAATCTCTACCACCGAGGACTGGTGGTAAGCTTTTCGACCATCTATGGTTGCATTTATCCGATGTAGACTTTTTCCCATGTCACCTACTATCGAGGCTTCCTGGAAATTATGAACAATAGTTCTATTCACTGTAATTAAATGTGGACAATTCCTCCTTAGATGAGGGTCTCCACACTCCCAACACTTTAATGTCTCGCGAGCATTGTCCCCAAACCTTTTCATTCCAAGGTTCAAAGGTTTACCACTACCTTGTGTATTCGGGTGATTGGAGTGAAAATCCTTCCTTGGGAAACTTTTTATTGCATTTCAATAAGGAGTTTGCTGGTATCCTTTCTTCCACTGGTTTATTCCTTGGGAAACTCTACACGTTGTTTATATTGGTCATAGCACATTTGTGCCTTCTTGAATGCCTCGCTCAAAGATTTGGAGTTGTCAAACTTAATTCTGTCCCTATAGAACTGTGGTAAACAACTTAAGAATCATTGGATTTTTACTTTATCCTCGAGGATGTATGGTACAAACCTTAGTAGTTCCAGAAATTTATTTATAAGGTCATCCATTGTCATTTGTCCGAGTTGTAACTCGAAAAATTATTTCGTCTTCCTTTCATAATAGCTTTCAGAAAGGTATTGTTTCTTAAAATACTTCTTGAAGTCCGACCATTCCAACTATTTCTCCTTTACGCCCTTGGCCAATTTCAAGTCATGCCACCAAATGTTGGCCTTTCCCTTCAGGTTGTAGATGGCCATTTTGACTTTCATGTTGCTGGAATAGTTGTAGATTTGGAAGTATTTTTTAATGCCCAACAACCATGCCTTGGCTTCTTCTCTTGTCCTGGACTCTCCATCAAAAGTAGCAGGTTTAATCTTTTTAAATTCTCCTTCAAGGTGGTTTGTTTGTTTTCTTTTCTTGTCTGTTATGGTTTTGTCTTCAGCTGAAGGTGTCGCTTCCAACGAACCGTCTCCTTTTTTTGTTTTTGCACAAAAATTCTTGAAATCCCTTTTGTTGACCTCTCCCTCATGGTTATCATCTTTTGGGATTTTCTTGGTTACTATACTATGCAACAAGACTTCATTTATCTATTGTTTTTTCCGTTGTACCTTCTTTAATTTTTCATTGTCGGCCTTGAAAACCTGTAGTTCAACTATAAGGCTTCTCATTGTTTCCAACACCTCTATGGGTGAGGTTCCATCACTGTTTTGTCTCAGATATCTAGGAGGTCCTTGTTGTGGATTCTCTTCCAGCGTGATTTTTGCACCTTATTGAGCTGCCATTATTTAACACAAAACAAAAAGGTTTTTTGTTTGCAATCTCAAAAGGTTTGTTATCTTTCTCATGGATCAGAATATATATACTAAGCAATTAATGTGGCCCTATTCAGGCCCAGTGTTGTAAGTTTTTCTCTGACACCATATGTAATGTACCTCAAAAATCATCATAATTTTTGTTTTCTTTCCATGGCATAAATCAATTTCGTTTAAGCTTAGATTGTACAAACAAGAACGATTTAATTTTGACCGTAAGGATATTATTACGACCACCTAATCTACTTTGATCAGATAGCTTCTGTGGGTAAAAATTCCCTCCATGTTTATGTTCCTTCCGTTATTCACTGCACCTTTCCAATATACTCAAAGTAAGAGAGTGAAAGGAACTTAACTCGAAGGAGCCTCCATTGTTCAGAGAGAGAAAAGGATATCACCTGGAAGTGTTCAGAGCAAGGCAGAGAGAAAAATCATCTCGCAAGGGTCAAGCTCCTATGGAAAAATGCCAAATCCTCCTTGCCAAATATCTTTAGAAGATTGAATGGTGATAAATTGTCGGGAAAAGGAACCAAATCCAGTGGACCGTTAGATCCCATAGATCTGTGCAGAAGTTAAGGATGATTATTCACAAGCTTAGGAGGGTAAAAACCATTGGATGAGAAACAACAGGAGTCGTTGATCTCATTCTTCATATTTCTGCCAACTCGGAGTTGCCACGTTGGAGGGGCCTGCCAGAGGACCATCCCATTCCGGACCCCATTTCAAGGTTTTGGGCATCACGAGTTCCAAACTCGAACATCAACTCACAACAACTTGAGAAATGTGAAAAGGGATGAGTGGGACTTGCATTTCAGGGTTTCAGACATCACGAGTTCCAAACTCGAACATCAACTCACAACAACTTGAGAAATGCGAAAAGGGACGAGTGGGACTCGCATTTCAAGGTTTTAGGGTTCAGAGTTTCATGAAATCCAAACCTAACCTCTACACCCCAGAACTCTTAAAATCGTGAAAAGTGAAAAAGAGGAAAGGTGGGACTCCATTTGGGATTTCGGGATTCAGAATCTCGTGACTTCAATGCTAAGCCTTTACACACCACAACTTCCGAAATCATGAAAAGTGAAAAAGAGGAAAAGTGGTAACCCATTCGGGATTTCGGAACTCGGGGTGTCGGGGTTTCAAATACCATCCAACAACAAACCATAACTTTTGAAAATGTGAAAAGCGAAAGGAGGTATGATCAATACATCGATATTTTCAGAGTTCGAAACTTTGCGAGTTCCGATGTCCAAAAATAAACATGAACAAACCTTCGAAAAGGTGAAAAAGGAGAGTGGGTCCCGTATCTTGAGGTTTCGGGTTTCAGAACTTCACGAGTTCCAGTTCTCAAACAAAAACATAACTAAACTTCCGAAAATGCGAAAGAGGTAAGGGTGTGGGCCATACAAATTTGGGTTTTGGTGTTTACTAACTCCTGATGAAAAACATCACACATTACCAAATGCTGAATCGTGAAGTTATGAAAAGCTAAAGGTGTGGGCCCTACAAATTTGGGTTTCAGGGTTTACTAACTCTCGATGCAAAACATCACACATCACCAAACGTTGTATCGCGAAGTTACGAAAATTTAAAGGTGTGGGCCCTACAAATTCAGGTTTTGGGGTTTACTAACTCCCGATGAAAAACATCATGCGTCACCAAACGCCGAATCACGAAGTTACAAAAAGGTAAAGATGTGGGCCCTACAAATTTGGGTTTCGGGGTTTACTAACTCCTGATGAAAAACATCACGCATCACCAAACACTGAATTGCAAAGTTATGAAAAGTTAAAGGTGTGGGCCCTACAAATTAGAGTTTCGGGGTTTCAAATGTTGAACAACAGCACGAGACATTTCCCGAATTCCAAAAGAACAAGGACTTAAGAAAAATTTACATGCTCTGGAGGATACAAAAGGATAAAGGTTTTCTTCTAACCTATAGAGTGTCCTAACATTTCTACTATAGGTTAAACCTATCCTGTAGCTGGACCGTCTCTCATAACTCAATTTGTATAAAACTAAGTTGGCTCGTACTTTCAGTTCGGATTTAACAGATACCTAACATCGAGTAAAAACATTCAAACAGAGGAAGGAAATCATTACACTTCCTGTTTAAGAAAATATGATGTATCAGATATTAAATCATTCAAACAGAGAATGGAATATGTTTTAGTTCCGATTAAACACAGACATTGCATCGGATATAAAATCATTCAGAATAGCAAAGGAGAAACTTTAACATATATGAATTCCAATCCACGGGAAGACAAAGGTAACCACCACGATCCTCCCAACTGTAGAACAGGGAAGCCAAAATCACTTCCCCGATTCACCCCCTAGCATGACCATGAATCCATGAGGGCGAACTTAGAAACTCATCCTCAGCTATGTCCTTCAATTCCAACAGTTATCTTCTTGCCTCATAGTTACTCAACAGTACTCATAACAGTAAGGCGATTCTATTTTCAACAGGCTCCTCTTGCCTCACACTCAATCCACAATGTTCATAACAACAAAAGAGCTCAGGAATCCTTTTCCCATCATACTTGGCAGTGTCCTGCCTCCTCACATATGCTATTTATCCAGTTTTGCCTAGGTCATTTCCCTACTTTGGTGATTTTCACATCTTTTCTTAATCCTTGATTTTCAAGGGCTGCTAGTGGCCAAATATTTGATTTTCCACTTGTAATCATCAGCCGAGGGGCAGTTCCAACTTGTTCCCCACTCATGGAGTCATGGTCAGTTGATTTTAACATGGTTGTTCCATTTGTCCTCCTATAGTTAATATAATTATTCTGTTGTGATACAGGTGTCATAGTCAAATAGTTATTTGGGTCCAATTAGATCTCTTCCCAACAATCACAATAATTAAATACAATTATTAAATTCGAAATTCAAAATTTCCCTAAATGGAAAGAATTTTCCAGATTCGAATTTACCAAAAACGAAAATAAATTTCGATCACATAAAAATATTGATTTTGGGGGGATGTCACATCCTTTCCCCCTTCAGTAAAAAACTGTCCTCAGTGTTCATTCCTTTCCTGGAATAGGATCGGATGAGATTTCTGCAAATCTCCCTCCAATGCCCAACTAGCCTCCTCAGGACTAAAGTTCTTCCATTGCACCTTTACGTGAGCGATGGCTATGTTTCGAAGTGTTACTTCTCTCTAGTCCAGAATGCGCAGGGGTTCCTCCTGGAACTTGCTCTTAGGTTCCACCTGCACCAAGTTCTAATCAATCATATGAGTAGGGTCAAGAATATACTATTTTAACAAAGAAACATGAAATACATTATGAATTTTTAGATTAGTTGGAAGTGCAAGTTGATATGCTACGGGTCCAATTAGAGTTTGTATCTAGAAGGGCCCACAAAACCTGGGTGTCATCGTGGCATAGTTCCCAACTTCAGCGAGCTTTTTCGGGCTTTTACCCTCAAACAAACATGGTCTCCCACTTGAAATTCCAAGTGTCCTCTTTTCTAATCTGCATAGCTCTTATGTCTGTCCTGTGCTTCTTTTAAGTTCTATTGTACTTTCTTTACCATGTTCTCTATTTCTTGGAGCATCTCTGGTCCAACCATGAGTCTGTCAACTGGGTTATCCCAGCTAATCGGAGTTGTACACTTTCTCTCATATAGTATTTCGAAAGGGCTCAAGTTACCCGATGTTTGGTACCCATTGTTATATGCAAATTCCACCAAGTGTAGGTAGTCTTTCCACTTCTTTGGTTTTGTTCTTACATACATGCAAAGCATATCTTCTATGATTTGGTTTGTCGTTTCGGTCTGTCCATCTGTTTGTGGATGATAACTTATGCTGAAATTCAAATTAGTATTTAACCTCGCAAACAATTCCTTCCAAAAAGCATATGTGAATTTTGCGTCTCTATCTGAAATCACCATTTTAGGAATACCATGCAGTCTAAAAATTTCTTTCATGAATATTTTAGTGATGTTAATATCTTTAAAAGTAGACTTTACAGGAATGAAATGTGCAAAATTATTGAGTTTATCGATTACAACCATGATAGAATCATTATGTTTCTGAGTTTTTGGAAAACTTGTGATAAAGTTCAGTGAGATGGTCTCCCATTTCCATTACGGTACTAGTAATGGCTGTAATAGGCCAGCTGGATGCTGGTGTTCATCCTTAACCTACTAGCAAACTTGGCAGCTAGCCAAGTATTTTGTTGTTTTGCCTTCCATATTAGGCCAGAAAAACCTGCATGGCGAGAGTATGGTTTCTTATGCACTTCATCTAAAATAGTTAATTTTAGCTCTGATTAATTTGGTACGTAAAGTCTGTTTTTAAATCTTGAGTCTAAAAATTTGAGTCTAAAAATTTGTTAGAGACATTACTGTCATTGATTGGCTTTACTATGCGACTTAAAAATTCCTATCCGATGATACAATAATGTATACTCCTCCCTTCAATGTTATTTAAAGTCTTGTAAAAAATTACCAGTACATTCTTATTTGATGATGCCTATAACACCAGTATAGAATTAACTATACAAGTGACTTGTAAATAGGTTTGTTACTTCCATACCTCTAACCGGAATGAAGATTCTCCAATGTTCCTTTACCAGTCCATTCATTATATTAATAGATTTTTTTCAATAGAAATAAGTTTCTTCTAGGTTCCTACAACTTTGTGAAGAAACAAAGGTCAATCGGGCTTTGGTGAGTACAAGTGCCGAACGAAACAGGGGATCTTGTTGTTTGCCGAAATCTGAAATATGGAACGACTATGGCCAGCATTTTGGGGTTTTGGGATTCAGGACGTCGCGAGTGCAAGTGCCCAAACAACCACACATACAAACCTTCGAAATGTAAAAAAGGAAAGGTGGGTCCCATACTTCAGGATTTCGAGGTTCGTAACTTTGCAAGTTCTCGTGTCCAAACATCGACATACACAAATTTTCTAAAAGAGAAAAGGAAAAGGTGAGACCCGCATTTCGAGATTTCGAGGTTCGAAACTTTGCCAGTTCTGGTACCCAACCTCAACACGAACAAACTTCTGAAATGTGATTGAGCACAAACAATTCCCAAAATTGCAAAAAGGAATGGGGAACTAACATTTCGGGATTTAGGGATTTGGTTTTTCGTGTTTTCAAATACCAAACAACAATACACTACAACTCTCAAATTTTGAAAGGTGAAAGGATGTGGGACCACCACTTTAGAATTTCAGGCTTTGGAGTTTCGGGGTTTCAAAAGTCAACATCTAACATACAACAACTTTCGAAAATGCGAAAGGTGATCAGTACTTCGGGAATTTAGAGTTCAAGATTTCTCAAGTACAACAGGAAACATTAGCACACAACAACTCCCGAAATCACAAAAAAATACTAGCACTTCGGTATTTTGGAGTTCGGGTTTTCGTGAGTACAGAAGCCAAGCATCAATAGATACAAACCTCCAAAATGAGAAACCAAGGGAAGGTGGCATCCATAATTTGTGGTTTCAGGGTTCGAGACTTCACGAGTTCTAGTGTCCAACAACAACATGAAAAAACCTCTGAAATGCGAAAGAGAATATAGGAGAGACCCGTATTTTAAGGTTTCGGGGTGCGAAATTTCACGAGTGCCAGAGTCCAAATATCACATAATATTTCAAAAAAGAAAAAATAAAAGTGGGTCTTGCATTTCAGGATTTCAGGATTCGAAATCCCGCGACTTCAAAATCCAAACATCAAACAAAAACAAATCCCAACATTGTGAGAAAGAAAAGAACATTGGAAAACATTTTGGGATTTCGTCTTTCTGGGTTTCGGGGTTTCAAAAGTCAACCATAGCACACCAAAATTCCCGAATTTCCAAAAGGTGAGAGGGTCTAAGACCAATTCTTTGGGATTTCGGGATTCGGGGTTTCAAATGTCAACAACAACACACAACCATCCCTAAATTCCGAAAGCACGAGAACTTAAGAATTTTACACGATAGAAGGTACAAGAGGATAAAAGTTTTTTGTGAGGTAAAACTCTAAACTCATCACTAACCTTGACTACGGAAAGGGGTAGCCCATTCTCAAATGAAAGGAAAACAAGGAAAGAAAAAATCCTCTGAAAGGCGTCGATTCTCAATATTGTTTTAGAATCCAAAAGAAAGGGGGGGGGTTTCCAATAGTCATTAACTCCCAAATTTTGTAATTCTATACACATCTAGCATATCGTTGCATATTGTTATATCATATTGTTAGATACATAGCATCAGATAAAAAATTCGAACAGAAGGTGGGAAGAAATCGTTATAGATCCGATTTAATCAGGTAAAATACACCAAATGCAAAAAGGTCATACAGACAGAGAATGTAACGTATTCTAGTTCATATTCAAAAGATGCATAACCTCAAAATATATAGCCATTCATAATAGATAGGGGGAAATTAACATATCTGAGTCCAATCCAGAGGCAGCCAAATCTACTTGCTCGATTCACCCCCTAGACTGACCATGAATACATGAGGGTGAACTTTGAAACTCCTCCTCAGCAATGTCCTTCAATTCCAATAGTTATCCTCTTGCCTCACACTTACTCAATAGTGCTCATAAAAGTAGGGTCCTCTTGCCTCACACTCAAACCACAGTGTTCATTACAGCAAGAGAGTTAAAAAATCTTTCCGAGAATACTTGGCAGCGTCCTGCCTCCTCGCATATGCTATTTATCAATTTTTTTGACCAGGTCTTTTACCCTCCTTTGGGGATTTTCGCAGCTTTATTAATCCCTAATTTTCAGGGGCTACCAGTGGCCAAATATTTGATTTTCCACTTCTCCTAATCAGCCTAGAGGTAGTTCCAACATGTTCCTCCACTCATGGAGTCATGGTTAATTGATTTTAACATGGTTGTTCCATTTATCCTCCTCCAATTAATTTGCCAAAAATGGAAATAAATTTCGAGCCGATAAAAATAAATATTTTATTTTTGGGGATGTCACAATACGAGTCCATGCCCCGGGGGATTATCCCATCCACTCGACCAACGCTATACCCTGACTTGATTTTCTCAAAGGCACTCCAAAGTTAGAACAAGTAACTTAAAATGACTACTAGGATAATCAACCCACGGGTTTACCTTACTGCTACAATAGAGTTTATAGCTCGGTGAATTAGGAAGGATTTTAATCAGGTCTCCAAGCCTAGGGATAGTTTAACCAAGAACCTCTCTGATGGATTTGTTGGAGCTCTATTGCGTGTCAACCTTAACCTCTATGTAGATAGGAGAGTGGACTTGGAAACGTCCTAAAAACCATGAAGCAGCTTAGCGGGAATATTTCTTGGCTTTTTGGTGTTTCGGCACCCAAAATACCAAAGGGGAAGAACCCTTGTCCTTGCCATTTGCGAAGTCTTGGTGTGAGAAAACTTGAAGTAGCTTAGCGGGAATATTTTTTGGCTTTTCAGTGTTTCGACACTCGGAAGACCAAAGGGAAAGAACCCTTCTCTTTGTTAGTCGTGAAGTCCTGGTGTGCGAAACCTCGAAGCAGCTTAGCAGGAAGAGTTTTTGACTTTTCGGTCTTTTGGCACCTGGGAGACAAAAGGGTAGGAACCCTCATCTTCTCAAGTCACAAAGCCTCGGTGTGCGAAACCCTAAAGTAGCTTAGTGGGAAAAGTTTTCATCTTTTCGGTGTTTCATCACCTAGAATACCAAAGGGAAAGAACCCTTGTCTTCGCCAGTCACGAAGTCCCGGTGTGAAAAACCCCAAAGAATATTAGCGGGAAGAGTTTTTGGCTTTTCGGTGTTTAGGCGCCCGAAAGACCAAGGGGAAAGAACACTTGTCTTCCCCAGTCGCAGAGCCCTGGTGTGTGAAACCCCAAAGCGGTTTAGTACGGATGGGTTTTAGATTTTCGGCATTCTGGCACCTCAGAAGCCATACGGTGATAGCCCTCACCTTTGCAAGTCGCTAAGTCCCAAAATGTGAAACTTTGAATTGGCATAGTGTGAATAGGATTTTGAGTTTCTGTGTTTGAAGAGTCAAAAGACTCGAACCCCCCTTTCCTTTCAAACTCCTGGTTACCAAAGTCCCTATATGGCTAGGACCGTTAGACCAGGTGAGATACTCGTAGTTGTCGATCTCAATTAGAAGGTAGGATTTCAGGTTTCAGAGTTTGAAGAGTCGAAAGACTCGACCCCCCATGCTTTTCGAACTCCTAGTTACCGAAGTTCTGATACGGCTAGGACTGTCGAACCACAGGAGAGATTTGTAGCCATTGATCTCAATTAGAAGGTAGGATTTCGGGTGTCAGGGTTTGAAGAGTCGAAAATACTTGACCCTCATGCATCGTTGTGTCACGAAGTGAGGAAGGCGTTGCTTGGCTTGGTCAGGGTCATAATCAACGATTACATGGAGGTGAAGCCCGCACTTGATACTTCAGTCATACACGATGGGTTTCCAATGAAATAACCATTAGATTGTCTTAAGGAAAGTTCCGACAAGAATACCTAGCTTGTGCTAGGACCTTGTAGGAACTCGGGGATTCTGTCCATCGAGAAGAAAAAGAGAGAAAAATCTGAAACAATCCATTATGCCGTAGTGAATGTGTTACACTATCTTAGCATGACCTTGGTCCCTATGTGTTGGTCTGGATAAAAATGTCAACATGGATAACCATAATATAAGAAACCTATCAGAGTTTAATAGTAGAAAAAAAACTGTCATCTTATCCTAAGAATGAATCTATCAAGTTAATTAGGATTAATGTTCCGGAGTAGAATTTTTTTTTTTTGTCAAAATTTAGGTATATTACACCAACCTCCATTAAGCAATGGGTGGCATATTTTCTTTCATGTTAGTAGTCTCTTGTGCCTATACATTAGGTACCTAGTATCTCTAATAGACAACTAGTATTAATTATCACATTAGTATTAGTCATCACATTACTATTTGTAGAAATTTATATTAGGAATACAAATAACCCTCATGCAACATTTGCACCATAAGCAATAAGGAATATATATGAACTATAATGAATATATATGCTAACTTAGTGGATTGAACCATGTTCAAAAAATATGCACATGTTGTTGAGTTAATTTTGGCTACTTATCCACTCAATGTAGAAATCCCTTAGTTTATACTACACAATTAGGTCCCTTTATGTAACTTTAGGTGACCATAAAGTACTTCACAGTTATGTATTTAGTTCAACCATATCCACAACTATCCAACTCTTTTTCGTTAAATCTCTCAAGTGATCCAACTATATAATATAACATTTGCAATGTTGATATGTTATATAATATAACATTATCCAATGTGTGATCACATAAGAGTGCACCACTTAGTAAAGAAAAATTTCTTATGTGCCTAGATTAAAGGCATAACAAGTTGTTGTGCACCACTTAGTAAAGATTTCTTATGTTATTAGTGGGTGCATAAGGTTATTTATAGTGGATCCAACCATAGGGTACTTTTAGTATGCACATGATATTGATTTATTTTTGGGTAGTTATCCACTCAATGTAGAAATCCCTTAGTTTATAGTACATGGTTAGGTCCGTTTATGTAACTTTAGGTGACCATAAATTATTCCATAGTTATGTATTTAGTTCAACCATATCCACAACTATCCAACAAGCTGTTGCTAAATCTGTCAAGTGATCCAACTATATAATATAACATTTTCATAGTTCATATGTTTTATAATATAGCATTGTCCAATCTCTGACCAGAGAAGAGTGCACCACTTAGTAAAGCAACATTTCTTATGTGCCGAGATTAAAGGAACAACAAGTTGTTGTGCACCACTTACTAAATATTTCTTATGTTATTAGTGGGTGTGTGAGGTTATGAATATATATGTGGTCTTAGTGGATTGAACCATGTTCGAAGAATATGCACATGCTATTGAGTTATTTTTGTGTAGTTATCCACTCAATGTAGAAATCCCTTAGTTTATAATACACGATTAGGTCCCTTTATGTAATGTTAGGTGACCATATAAATTATTTCAAAGTTATGTATTTAGTTCAACCATATCCACAACTATCCAATATGAAGATTTTTTGTTTTCTCGAGCCAAAATTCATACAATTTACAATTGTTTTCAAGGTAAAAATAGGTTTTCGACATGGAGGGATATGGTGTTTGGTTTAATAATAAAAAACAAATAAACTCAAAACTATATCAAGAAAGGGAGTTTGGGAGTTTATAGTTAAGAAATCCCTTAGTGCAAATATGGTTCCTGTATGTAACAATTAGGTATAAATCCCTTAGTGGAAATCCCTTAGTTTACAGTAAAATTAAGTCACTTTATGTATCCCTTAGTGGAAATCCCTTAGTTTATAGTAAAATTAGGTCCCTTTATGTAATGTTAGGTGACCATACAATATTTCAGGGTAACTTTAGGTGACCATACAATATTTTATGTAACTTTAGGTGACCATACCATAGGGAACTTTTAAGGAATCTTAAAAAAATGTTCTAATACATTATTTTAGTGGATCCAACCACAAGTTAAGTTTAATGAATCCAATTGCTTGTTGTTTTTATGGAATATATTTCACTTGGCGAACCCAGCTTTCTGATTTCAATGATTTCTTTGTGTGGGTTTTATTGATCATTATGAAAATATTATCGTTTTATGTTTTGTCTGACTAGTCGGCCAAGAGCTGAATCGACGGTCGTTAGTTTGGTGTTTAAAGACCTATAGATTCAAATTCCCTTCTTTTTTGTGCATGGATGATGAGTGAAGGATAAGAATTTGTCCTAGTGTCTATCCCTTATCTTTTAGTTGATTGATTCATGGCTGAATGTTTATTCTTTATGACTTATTCTTTGATGTGGATTGTGAATGATAAACCTCTGAGTGAAATGAAAGTCCCTTGGCGAACCCAACTTCTGATTTCAATGACTTCTATGTGTGGGTTTTATTGATTATTATGAAAATTTTGTGGTTTTATATTTTGTCACTTATCCCTTTGATCATCATTTTGTGCCTAAGAAGTTGGCCAGGAGCTGAATTGACGGTCGTCACTTCAGCGTTTAAAGACCTGTAGATTTAAATGCCCTTCATTTTTGTGCATGGATGATTAGTGAAGGATAAGAATATGCCATGTTGTCTATGGACCCCTTAATTATCTTTGAGTTGATTGGTTCATGAATGAATGTCTAGTCTTTGCACATTCTAATGAGAGAGTACCTCTGCGGCTTGATTGTTTAAAACTTTGATTTATCTCTGCATTTTTAATTGCTTGAACTTATGTACATCTATGGATTTTTATTGATAAACTCTACATTGTGGATAGATATTGAGGAGTGATTTTGACATGAGAGTATCCAAACATTCCTCGCAAATGTTCTAGGAATTCTCAAGAAGGAAGAATAAGAACTTCTTCGACTAAGACTCTGAGTGAGCAACAACAATATCGCCAGAGGAGATTTTCAAATGCATCTGTAAATAGATCAAATGTAGAACCTGATCAAACCAATTTTATGGATGCAAGCTTGTTAGATAGGTTGCGCATAGATATTGCTACACGTGAGAATATAGGGAATAGCTCTAGACAAGATAATATTGCGTGTAAATTTCTTAAATTTTGTTTATTTTTGTTGATTTTTTTTTTATTTAAATTTATGTGAGGTTAAATCTTGAAGTTACTTTCAAATGTGTGTGTAGGATATCAATTTAGAGTAAGGTTCGACAATGAGAGTGGTTTTCATGAATATTCAAATGTTGGTGCAGAGGGTGAATGTGGATTTAGGATGCCACATTATGAAGAAACAAAAGATTACATGCTAACATCCACCTATCCTTCATATGTTAGAGATGAACTTCCCTCGAAAGAGAATACTGAAGCAATGATGCTTGAGTGATGCTCAGGTGTTAAAAATAGGTTTGAAAATGATTTGGTGATATTTGAACTCCCTCAGGAGAGAAATTTTTTTTTGTAAATTGTTTTGCATTCATTGAAAAACTTTATGGATGCATATTAGAAGATGGAGCCAACCAATGACAATTTTGTCGATCTAATGACGCAGTTAAAGTCAAAGGTGATGGGTCCTAATAAATGAGAGAAAACAAAAAACAAAGTTTTGAAAGAAGACATCATTTGCATGTTCAAATTCAAAGAGGGCCCAAAGGGAAATATGTTGACGGTGCAATATTTTAAGCACCACTTTTTCGGAAATTTGTATAACATATTTTTGATGACATGTGGGAAATTGTCGTGGAAGGATGAAGTTCCACTCTATTTTGTAAGACATTTGTTTGTAGAGTTTTTCTTGCACATGCACCCTGATTA